>SDVV010006325.1:0-18535 GCA_016164225.1 Gammarus roeselii
GTTCCAGGATTCAGAGGAGCCTCTTTAGGGTACCACAGTTTCTCAAAAGGCTCCCAAAGGGTCTCAAAGGAGTCCCAAAAGGCCCCAGAAAGATCCAAGTGGACCACCCCAAATCCACCTGGTCTCCCAAGTCCCTCGGGTTCCCGAAACCCCGGGTCCTCGAGTCCCGCGGATCCCACGAGTACCTCCTCTCCCTGGGTCACCTCCTCTCAACCAACCTCGCTACATATAATAATAATGATAAATTCAAAATTTACCACCATGAAAAAAGGGCAGAGAAAAATAATAGAGCCCAAGCAAGAAGAAATAATAAAATACTAAAATAAAGTGTTAATGATCTATAAAATTAATAAGCATCTATCCACCCCAAACGCATCTCTTAACGGCTCCCATTCGTCCTCCACATCTCTCAGGTCTTGTACTCTCGCTTTGTGTATTTTTCTCTCAGCGCGTGCCGGATCCCTTCTGCTTAGCTTTCCACATTCAGTTCACTTGCCTATACTATCTCTCTTCCTCCTGTCACTCTTTTGTTTCTCTTCTACCGTTGCTCCAATCTTAACCTTCTTTCTACCAGCAGATGGTCATACACTCCTCTACTCTCCCCTCTCAACACCCTCACATCTAACAGCCTCCCCAACCACTCTAATCGAAATCAGCACTGAAGCCATCAGCGCTCTCTCCATCACTGCACCAAGGGTCATCCTTACCCATTTGTACATGTGGATATCTCTCTGTTTCTGATCAACAGCTCCTGCTCAACGCACAGACATATCAGGTTTCTTCACGGTCAATTCTACCAAGAACGCCATACCTCCCTATCACATATTGCTGACCTATGGAGGAGCATGCGATGACTCGCGTTGAGGCTCCGGTGAATATGAGGCTCAAATCAAATCACATTCTCCACCACCATATCTCCCACTCTGCTTTAAGGTCGCCAAGTATAACCCCATAGAATTAGCATCTAAAACTGTCAGAACACTCACTCAGGTCAGTCACACATCTCAGCAACGCATCTCTTAGGGTCTCCTATTCTTCCCCCACATCTCACTGATGGATTGCAACGCACTCGTGGCAGCCCGATGAGCGTTCTTAAATCCCCCTTGCAACCTACAAAGCCTACTCACTGACCCAACCTACTGTAAAAAGTTCATCGCTTTCAGAAAACACACCGGACTATACGTAGCTCTACATAGAAGCGCAGATACTTGAAACACTGAACTTCCTCCAACAGCTCTCCATTTAGGAGGACACTAATTTTGCTCGTATTCAAAGTCATCGAGCATCTCTCATTACTGATTGTTTGAGAGGAGCTTCCGCCTCTCACACTCAATCAAACTCAGACACTAGCCTACATAGCCTCTCCTCTGAATCCGCCACTAGCGCCGTATCATCTGCAAATAGCAACAGTCTCAAATACAAACTCCGCCCATTCGCTTCACCTCCCTGACCACTCCATCCATATAGAGATTGAACAGCCATGGAGACATCACGTAGCCTGGTATTAGTCCCACTTTCACTGTGAACCAATCACTCACCTCGCTTCCCACTCTGACATATGCTTGGCTGCCAACATATGAACTCTGCACCGCTTTCAACAGATATCCGTCCACTCCATACAAACCCAACACCCTCCACAACACTTCCCTGTCAATCCTGTCGCATGCCTTTTCCAGATCCACGAAGGTTCAGAACATATCCCTTCCCTTTGCATGGTACTTTCTCAAAGACCTGTCTTACTGCAAAAATCTGATCGGCACACCCTCTACCACTCCTATAGCCACACTGTTCCTCCTCAACACACAGTCCGTGCAGTCTCTAACCCTTTTGATCAGCACTCTCCTATACAACTTACCATCCAAACATAACCGACTGATACCTATCGAGTTGCAGCATTCACGTTTATCTCTTTTGCCCTTATACAGCAAGACAATAGAAGCACTGCGCCACTCAATCGGTACCACGCCCGCCAAAAAAACACAATTTCAGTAGCCTTGCTGACCATTCGACAATTGTTATTCCACTCTTATTCAGGCACTCGGTCGCAACGCCTTCCAAACCAAGGGCTTTCCCTGCTTTCATCACCTCCACCGCCTCCTGCAACTCTTCCCTGGTAATGTCCGCCACAAGTCTTTCTCCCAAAACTGGCATCCGATCATCACCACCCACAGCAACAATGTCAGCCTTTCTGCCATCCTCAACATTTACCAATTTATCAAAATACTTGGCCCACCGTTTCTGTACACCACCACTTTTCGTCAACAACTGACCGTTCTCATTTCTCACCGCCTTCTCCTTTCTGGTCTCTCCCATTCTCACCCTCTTTCCAGAACATCTCTTTGTTTTCCTCAAAATGCTGGCACAATCGTCTGTGCCACTTGGCATCAGCGCCCATTTTGGTTCTCCTCACCATTCGCTTTACGTCCTTCCTCTTATAATTGTCATAGGCCACCACCGACTTCACCTGCAACCACTCCTCAAAAGCTCTTCTCTTCTGCGCCACCGCCAGTTTGACCTCCTCATTCCACCCCTCGCAGCCCTTCCGTCTGCACCCGCTCCAACGTCGTACACCACACACATTTCTCGAACATCTCAACAAGGCATCTCTGAGCGTGTCCCATTCTTCCTTTACATCTGGCAGGTCCTGCCCTCTCACGTTGTCAAATTCCTCCCTCAACGCCCGCTGGAACTCCTCCACTCTGCTTTTTCATATAGCTCTTCCACTTTCACAACCTCTGTTCCTCCTCCCACTCCTTTGTTCCCTTCCACCTAAGCTCCACTCTCAATCTTCCTTCCACCAGCAGATGGTCAGAAACTCCTCCACCCTCTCCTCTCAACACCCGCACATCTAACAGCCTATGCATCCCTCTCCTCGAAATCCGCACAAAATCCATCAGCGATCTCTCCACCACATCACCATGGGACCTCCTTACCCATGAGTACTTGTGGATGTCTCACTTCTTCCACAGGCTGTTTCCGACAGCCAGCTCCTGCTCCATGCATAAGCCTCTGATATTTTCTCCACTGTCATTCCTACCAGGAACGCCATACCTCCCAATCACATTATCCATTAATGCATCTCCCACTCTCGCATTAAGGTCGCCCAGTACAACCACATTGAATTTACTTCCAAAAGTCTCAATACACTTGCTCAGGTCAGTCCAAAATTGCTCCCTCTCCTCCTCACTTCTCTCGCTACCAGGTCCGTACGCACTCACATCAATCTTGAGGACACCGCTTTCCACTCTGTAACGCTACTAGCCAGTCGATCACTTGATAACAACACCACACCTTCTCGTGCCCAACCTTCATCCACGCCTGACTTTCTTCCACTTACCACTTCAAACTCACATTGGCCCTTACCATTCAAGTAGTAGTAGTAGTAGTAGTAGTAGTTACTTCCGTTTTCCACCAAAGTCCCAACTCGAAGTTAAAGCAGACTCCTCCGTAGGGCAATTGAAGAGTGGAAAATTGGAGGCAGCGTAGATTACAAGTAGGTTAAACGTAGATTCAGAGTAGGTTAAACCTAGACACTGTAGGTTCAACGCAGACACATAGTAGGTTTACTGCAGATACAGAGTTGGTTTGCCGCAGATACTGAGTAGGTTTATTGCAGATACAGAGTAGGTCTAACGCAGACAAAGAGTAGGTTCAACGCAGACACAGAGCAGGTTTGACGTAGGTACAGAGTAGGTCTAACGCAGACACAGAGTAGGCCTAGCGCAGATACAGAGCAGGTTCAACGCAGATTCAGAGTATGTTCAACGTAGATACAGAGTAGGTTTAACGTAGGTACAAAGTAAGTTTAACATAGATACAGAGTAGGTTTAACGCAGATACCGAGTAGGTTTACCGCAAATACCGAGTAGGTTTAACATAGATAGAAAGTAGGTTCAGCATAGATACAGAGTAGGTTTAACGTAGATACCGAGTAGGTTTGATGTAGATACAGAGTAGGTTTAATGTTGATACCGAGTATGTTAAGCGTAGATACAGAGTAGGTTTAATGCAGATACCGAGTAAGTTTAACGTTGTAGTAGTTGTTTCCGTTTTCCACCGGAGTCCCAACGCGAAGTTAATGCAGACTCCCCCGTAGGGCAATTGAAGAGTGGCCAAGTAGGTGCAGCGTAGATTACGAGTAGGTTCAACACAGATTCCCAGTAGGTTCAACATAGATTCAGAGTAGGTTTAACGTAGATTACGAGTATGTTTACCGTCGACTACGAGCAGGTTTAACATAGATACAGAGTAGGTTTAACGTAGATAGAGTAGGTTTAACATAGATACCGGTTAGGTTTGACGTATATACAGAGTCGGTTGAACGTATATACTGAAAAGGTTTAACGTAGATACCGAGTAGGTTTAACGTAGTAGGAGCAGCAGCCGCTTCCTCGCTCCATCGGAGCCCTAATGCGAAGTCGTCGTTCGCCACTCAGCGAGCCCCTTGCGGGCGTCTAACGATACATAATTATATAACTAATACAAAATAGATCACCATGAAAAAAGGGCACAGATAAATAATAGACCCACGAAATAAGAAATACTAAAATAAAGTGTTAATAATCTATAAAATAAATAATCATCTATCCACCCCAAGCTAATGCATGAATTAACGCAAGCATCCATGAATCAACACAAGTCGAGAGGGGAGGGTTGAGTAGTGTCTGACCATCTGCTGGTGGAAGGTAGATTAAGAGTGGAGCAGAGGTGGAAGGGCAACAAAAGAGTGGGAGGAGGAAGAGAGGTAGTGAAAGTGAGTGAACTGAACGTGAGAAGCAGAGCTGACGAGTTCCAGCATGCGTTGAGAAAGAAATATGACAGCGTGAGAGGACAGGACCTGAAAGATGTTGGGGATTTTTCATTTGATTTGAGCCTCATTTCCACCGGAGCCTCAACGTGAGTCATAATAGGCTACCCCCGTAGGGCGCGACCGTCGTTGATTCAGGTAAGTTCGCACGGCCTCGCGTGCGAAAATACTAGTCTTGTCAAGATGAAACCAAGTACATAATTGAATTATTGCATATTCACGTACTAGCGCGAACAAAAGTGTAAAGAGTTAACCGAGTTAACGCGTATCTCCGTAAATGTATTGTTATCTCTGCGCGTAATGGGGAGAGAGACCGCCTCACTTGCACAGGTGTTTGGTGTTTAAACAGCTTCGTATAGTTCGGTGTGTTTTCCGAAAGCGATAAGCTTCACACGGTAGGTTGGGTCAGTGAGTAGGCTTAGTAGGTTGCACGGGGGACTTAAGAACGCTCGTCGGCTGCCGCGAGTGCATTGCAATCCATCAGTGAGATGTGGAGGAAGAATGTGAGACCCGAATAGATTCGTTGCTGAGATGTGCGTGGGGAGCGCTGAGATGTGTGACTGACCTGAGTGAGTGTATTGACAGTTTTGGAGGGCAATTCTATGGGGTTATACTGGGTGACCTTAATGCTGAGTGGGAGATGTGGTGGTGGAGAATGTGATTTGATTTGGGCCTCATTTCCAACGGAGCCTCACCGCAAGTCATCGCACGCTCCTCCATAGGTCAGCAGAATGTGATACGGAGGTATGGCGTTCTTGGTAGAATTGACCGTGAAGAAACCTGATAGGTCTGTGCGTTGAGCAAGAGCTGTTGATCAGAAACAGCTTGTTCAAGAAGAGAGATATCCGCAAGTAAAAATGGGTAAGGATGACTCTTGGTGCAGTGGTGGAGAAAGCGCTGATGGCTTTAGTGCTAATTTCGAGGAGAGTGGTAAGAAGGCAGTTAGATGTGAGGGTTTTGAGAGGGGAGAGTAGAGGCGTGTCTGACCATCTACTAGTAGAAGAAAGATTAGGAGAGGAGCAGAGGTGGAAGAGGAACAAAAGAGTGGGAGGAGAAAGAGAGATAGTGTAGGCGAGCGAACTGAATGTGGAAAGTTGTGGAGGAAGGGATTCAGCACGCGTTGAGAGAGAAATAGGACAACATGAGAGAACATGGCCTTTGAGATGTGGAGGAAGAATGAGAGCCGTTAAGATATGCGTTGCTAAGATCTGCGAAGAGTGTGTGTGGTGCGCGCCGTGTGGGCGGGTGCAGAAAGAAGGGTTGCGAGTAGTGGAACGAGTTCAAACTAGCGGTGGCACGGAAAAGAGGAGCGTTTGAGGAATGATTGCAGGTGAAGTCGGTGGTGGGACGCTGATGCCAGGTGGGGCAGACGAGAAAGGGAGTGACCGGAAAGGAGTAAGCGGTGAAAGATGAGAACGGCCAGTTGTTGTTGTGAAGTAGTGTTGTACGAAAGAGGTGGGCCGAGTTTTTTGATGACTTGTTGAATATCGAGGATGACAGAGAGGCTGACATTGTTGCTGTGGGTGGTGGTGTTCGGATGCCAGTTCTGGGAGAGACTTGTGGTGGACATAACCAGGAAAAGAGGTGCAGGAGGCAGTGGAGGCGATGACAGCAGGGGAAGCCCCTGGTTTGGATGACATTGCGACCGAGTGCCTGAAAAGGGTGGAATAACGATTGTCGAATGGTTGGTGAGGCTACTGAACTTGTGTTTTGTAGCGGACGTGGTACCGATTTAGTAGCGAAAGTGGGACTGAGACCAGGCTGCGTGATATCTCCATAGCTGTTCAATCTCTATATGGATGGAGTGGTCAGGGAGGTGAAGCGAATGGGCGGAGTTTGCAGTTGAGCCAGTAGCTATTTGCAGATGATACGGCGCTGGTGGCGGATTCAGAGGAGAGGCTATGTAGGCTTGTGTCTGAGTTTGATTGAGTGTTTGAGAGGAGGAAGCTCCTCTCCCACTCAGTAATGAGAGATGCTCGATGACTGTGGATACGAGCAAAATTAGTGTCCTCCTAAATGAAGAGCTGTTGGAGGAAGTTCAGTGTTTTAAATATCTGGGCTCCTATGTAGAAGTGACTGAACTAGTGGAAACTGAAGTGAAGCCGCAAGTGAAGGTGTTGGGTGCACAGAAGAGTGTAATGTTTTGTAGGACGTTGGGGATGCGAGCCAAGAGAAGGTTGTATGAGGGTGTTGTTGTCCAAACTGTGCTCTACGGGGCTGAGACTTGGCGGTGAGAGCACAGGTGAGAAAAAGGTTGACTGTTTTCGAGATGAAATGTTTGAAGAGCATGGCTGGAGTTACGCTGGGAGACCGGATCACTAACGGCGTGGTTCGAATCAGAACGGGGATGGTGAAGAAGTCGGAGGACAGAGTGGATTCCCGTGTTCTGAGATGGTTCGGGCACATAGTGAGAATGGTTGAAGGAGACTTGTGAAAAGGGTGTTGAACGCAGAGACGAGTGAAGTTAGGGTGGATGGATGGTGTGAAGGCGTTAGGTTGGAGACGTGAGTGAGGAGGAAGCGTGCACTGGATAGGCGTGAGTGGAGAATGGTTGTGAATGGTTGATTCTTGACGATGCGGGGGGAGACCCGGTCATTATGACAAGGCAGGGGTAAACTAGTCACACTGCCGGGCCCTGGTGCTGACACTGACCTCGAACCGCACTCATGACCCAGAGGGTGTGTTGCGGGGTTCGCGGCCGGACTCTTTTGCGTAAGAGGGCTAAGGTGTGAGATTATAAGAGTGTGAGGTGCGCTTTGCCGTCGGCCACCCCATTTGCTGGAGGATTTCGGCCTAGTGTCTGTATCTGTATGAAGGGAGATTGTTAAAAGGGGTGATGAATGCGGAGGCGAGTGGTCGCAGGCCTAGAGGTAGACCGAAGTTTGGGTGGATAGATGGCGTGAAGCAGGCGTTGGGAAGGAGAGACTTGAATGTGAAAGTGGAGGGAGAGCGTGCAGCGAACAGGCGTGAGTGGAGAATGGTTGTGAATGTTTGATTCTTGACGATGCTCTGATGTGCCATCCCGCCCTCGGCATCACGTTGTCGGGATGGTCGTGGGTGGGGAAGGTGCGGTCATCTTGATGCGGCGGGGGTAAACCAGTGGAAACTGTCAGGGCATGCTGCTGACAACGGATCCTCGGACTGCACTCGTAACCCAGAGTGTGTGTTGCGGGATTGCCGGCCGGACCCTTTAGTACAAAAGGGCAAAACTGTGTGAGTGTGAGCGTATTAGGTGCGCCTTGCCGTCAGCCACCCCCCTTTCTGAGGGATTCGGCCTGGTCTGTATATGTATTTGAGAAAAAAAAAATCCTTAGAAGAAAATGAAAATAATTAACAGCGCATCTACTTACTGAAATTTTATTGAATAAATGCCACCAAGCTGCAAAAACAATTTAAAAGAAACATGTCAGTCTACCAGAGTTACGATAAGATAAACTATGTCGTCTCAAAAGCAGGTCCATTTTCTAGGTTTAAACAACATTTTTCTGATGAGGCCCATGTAAAAGAGGAGACATAAGTGGCCGTACGTAGACAACTGGACGTCAACTGAACAGTGAGCAGCCGCTTCTAACGCCAACTGCTGAATGAACTGCTCCTGTGGAAGGAAAACAAAAATTTGTGTCAAGAACCAAGGGTAAGATTACAGCTTGCTTAACAATTACTCAAATATTACGAATATGAATACCAAGGGAGCAGCGAGTATGGAGACGGACTGGTCAAAGTCAGAGCTAGGCTACTCTTATTTTATAAGTACAGGCGGGGGAAGAGGTCGCTATTGCTGCACGCCTGAGAAGGGTTTACACTATTCTGAGCGTTTGGAAGCAGGCGTTTTGAGTCACTTATGAGAGGCCAGCCAAAAGCTTACTGTAGCTACCTGCGGGCAACGCTACAAGGCCGTGCATTTTCTGATGGAAGGTAGACGAGAAACTTATGAGAAGGATGCCGTGAAAACATGTGCACTTCATTCGATTCGATTTGAGCCTCATTTCCACCAGATTTGAGCCTCATTTCCACCAGAGCCTCAGAGCCCAGTTCTCGACTAGGTTTAGGCACTTCTGGAGTTCATGTTGAATTGTTATGAGGCTGGGGTGTCTGTAGCTTATTTGTAGGTCGTCCACGTATAGTGATGAGGGCAGTCTTTTGTCTTTGGGAAGAATGTTGGCTAACTGATCGATTTTAAGGATAAAGAGAGTGACACCGAGGACGCTCACCTGGGGGGCGCCCATGTCTTGCGGATATAACGGATATGCTTTTTCAACGTCGAAAAATTTAGAAACCATATGTTCTCTTCGGACGAAGACCTGTCTAATGTCTGATTCTAGTCGTACGAAGTGGTCCGTTGTGGAGTGGCGCTTACGGCCACCGCACTGGATGTTGTTAAGGCCTGCATGCATTCCAAGGCAGTCGACTAGACGTCAGTTTATCATTTTTCCCATAGTCTTGCATAGGACGCTAGTTAGGGCAATGGGACGATAGTTATGCGGGTCGCTATGACATTTTCCGGGTTTAGGTATCGGGATAATTATGGATTCCTGCCATTGATTGGGAAAGAATGAATTTGGATACAACGTATTGAAGACACTTAGTAGGTGCTGGAGAGAGTTGTCAGAAAGATGTTTCATCATATTGATGTGCACTCGGTCCGGCACGGGTGAGGTTTTACGATTGTGGTCGATAGCATATTGTAGTTCATGGAGAGAGAAAGGTTTGTTGTAGAATTTTTCATTTGCGGAAATGAAGTCGATATGCTAACTTTCTCTTAGGAACTTTTCCCGTTGGATAGAAGCCGTATAATTTGTTTATTGCGATATTTAGCTTAAAGTCTGAGCTAGTTTGTCCGCGAATGAAGCATAGACTCCGTCCAACAGAATGTGGATAGGTCGCTCGGGGCGACCTTGGATACGTCTGATTTTTCCCCACACTTGGGAAAGGGGGGGCGTTTCGATGGATAGTGTTAACTAACTTCAGTCCAGCTTTCTCGCTTCTTCTCTATTCTAAGTTTGTGGAACACGGCAGTTTTCTTTTTCCAGGCTACTCGGTTCCTGGGAGAACGTGCGCGGCGGAAGGCCCCGTACATCCTTTCACGCTGGTACATTGCTTTTTGGACCTACGGACACCACCAAGGTTTTGGGAAAAAGGTTGAGGGTAAATATATTGGGGAATGCATGCGACAACTGCACTTTGGAATTTCTCGTATAGATGTATGACAAGGTCGCGCTCGGAAATGTCTTCGGGAAGGCCCTCCACATCGTCCAATGCGACATGTTTCGAGTATTCCTCCCAGCTGGCTTTCCGGTAGTTGAATCGAAGTTCCTGTGCGTCGGGATTGTTTGGTCGGTTAGTGAGAAGCGATATGATCACTGGGTTGTGATCACTGTCATGTGTTCAAGGCAGGACTCCCCAAACGAGTTGGGGAGCTTCAGTAGGGGAACAGATTGATAAATCGATGACGGTTCCACTTTCAAGGGTGATCCGTGTGGATTGTCTGTCGTTGAGAAGGACTAGGTTGTGAGTGTCTATGGTGTTGGCCATTATCACTCCTCTGGGGTCTGTTCTCACGCATCCCCACACTTCGCGGTAGCTGCCAAGTCTCCAAGGAGGAGTGCGGGATAATGCAGTTGGTTAAGCAGATCGGTCGTTAGTGCCTCCGTGAGATCGTGGTTTCGGAGGCACATGGGAACCCAGATATTTGAAACACTTTACTTCCTCCATGAGTTCTCTATTTAGCGGGACACTAATTTTACTAGCATCGACATTTCTCAAGCATCTCATTACTTCACTCTTACCCACGTTCACTGGAAGCTTCCTCCTCTCACACTCTACCAAACTCAGACACTAGCCTACCTAGTTCCTCCTCTGAATCCGCAACCAGGGCCGTATCATCAGCAAATAGCAACTGGCCCAACTGCCAACTCCGCCCATTCGCTTCCAACAGTTCTAAGCCACGACCCAGCACACTCTCCATTTAGGAGGACACAAATTTTGCTTGTATTCACAGTCATCGAGCATCTCTCATTACTGATTGTTTGAGATGAGCTTCCGCCTCTCACACTCAATCAAACTCAGACACTAGCCTACATTGCCTCTCCTCTGAATCCGCCACTAGCGCCGTATCATCTGCAAATAGCAACAGTCTCAAATACAAACTCCGCCCATTCGCTTCCCCTCCCTGACCACTCCATCCATATAGAGATTTAACAGCCATGGAGACATCACGCAGCCTGGTCTCAGTCCCACTTTCACTGAGAGTCAATCACTCACCTAGCTTCCCACTCTGACACATGCTTGGCTGCCAACACAGAAACTCTGCACCGCTTTCAACAGATGTCCGCCCACTCCATACAAACGCAACACCCTCAACAGCACTTCCCTGTCAATCCTGTCGTATGCCTTCTCCAGATCCATGAAGGCCCAGAACACATCCTTTCCTTAGGCAAGGTACTTTTCACAGACCTGTCTCACTGCAAAAATCTGATCGGCGCATCCTCTACCACTTATAAAGCCACACTGTTCCTCTTCAATTGCTCAGTCCGTACAGTCTTTAATCCTTTTATCAGCACTCTCCCGTACAACTTACCAATCGCAGACAGACTGATACCTCTCGAGTTGCAGCATTCATTTTCATCTCCTATGCTCTTATATAGCGGAACAATGCAGGCACTGCGCCACTCAATCGGTACCACGCGTGCCACATTACACAAGTTCAGTAACCTCACCAACCCTTCGACAATCGTCCCTCCACCCTTCTTCAGGCACTCGGTCGCAACGCCATCCAAACCAGGGGCTTTCCCTGCATTCATCGCGTCCACCGCCTTCTGCACCTCTTCCCTGGTAATGTTCGCCACAAGTCTTTCTCCCCAAACTGGCACAACCACCCACAGCAACAATGTCAGCCTCTTCCGTTGACCACCTCTTCCGTACATCACCAGTTTCCAACAACAACTGGCCGTTTTCATCATTCACCACTTCCTCCTTTCCGGTCTCACCCTTTCTCGAGTGAACGTGGGTAAAAGTAAAGTAATGAGATGCTCGAGGACTGTCGATACGAGCAGAATTAATCATCCTAAATCGAGAGTTGTTGGAAGAAGTTCAGTGTTTTAAGTATCTGGGCTCCCATGTGGAGAAGACTGAATTAGTGAAAACTGAGGTGAAGTCGAAAGTGAAGGAGGGGTGTAAAGTGTTGGGTGCACTGAAGAGCGTATTGAGCTGCAGGACGTTGGGGATGGAAGCAAAGAGGGGGCTGTGTGAGGGTGTCGTTTTGCCAACTGTGCTGTACGGAACGGAGACTTGGGGGGTGAAAGCAGAGGAGAGAAGAAGGTTGGATGTTCTCGAGATGAAATGTTTGAGGAGCATGGCTGGAGTGTCGCTGAGAGACAGGTTTACTAACGACGTGGTTCGCATCAGAACGGGTATGATGAAGAAGTTAGAGGACAGAGTTGATTCGCATGCTCTGAGATGGTTCGAGCACATGGTGAGGATGAATGAAAGGAGATTGGTGAAAAAGGTGTTGAAGTCAGAGGCGAGTGGACGTAGGCCTAGAGGGAGACCAAAGTTTGGGTGGATGGATAGTGTGGAGCAGGCGTTAGGAAGGAGAGACGTGAATGTGAAGGTAGCGAGAGCGTGCACTGGATAGGCGTGAGTGGAGAATGATAGTGAACGGATGAGTTTTGACGCTGCCCTGACGTGCTTTCCCGCCTTAGGCGTATCGTTGAGAGACGGGATGGTCGCGGGCGGAGGGGGGGGGGGGGGGGGGGGGGGGCGGTCATCGTCACGCTGTCCGGCCCTGCTGCCGACACTGACCTCAAACCGCTCTCATGACCTGGAGGGTGGGTTGCGAAGTCCCCGGCCGGACCCTTTTGCTCAAAAGAGCTAAGGTGTGCGAATGTGAGTGTATGAGAGTGTGAGGTGCGTCTTGCCGTCGGCCACCCCCCTAGCTGGGGGATTTCGGAATAGTATCTGTATCTTTATCGTATTGGACGAATCCGGTGATGAACTTATCGTCTTTATCACTCGGGAGACAATCGATGTAAATCAGGCCTGAAATCCTGGAAACAAATTGGGTGTGGTATGATTTTGCAAGGCTGTTTGCATATCCTGTTTTTGGAGAGTATAGTGTCACTTCGAAGTTTTGTGTCAACTTCAATGGTGAAGCTGTCGTCACCGCTGGCGGTGATGTTGAGAATTGGACGGCCAGTTATGAAGCCCAATTTTTCTCGTAATTTATAAGGGCGAATATCCGGTCTGTCGTTGACATCAAATGTCATTTCCAAGTGTTCGGGGAATTTAGGGCCGTTGTTGAATAGGGGTGGTTATCAAATCGAGTGTATTGTCTCCTCTTTACGTTTCTTGGTGTTCGGGCGTTAAGAGTTTTGGCTGGGAGGAGAGCGATGTTATCAGGGAGGTCAGAGGCAGAAGCACACGAACAGGTTACGTGTTCCCTGGCCTCTATCCTTTTCATCAGCTCATCCAGTCGGGTATGCATAGTTGCAAAAAAGTTCTTTAGTTTAGTGAGACGTTCATCGACTTCACTGGAGGGCGCCGAGCAGTCCTCAGTCTCCAGCTCGGGAAGGCCCATCATTTTGCTTTTCTTGCCCAGGACATTCTGCATTTCGATCATATTCGCGTCCAGCTTCGAGAAACGTTCATTTGTGTCATCGAAAACGACCTGAGTCAGGTCTCCAGACGATAAAGAACTTATGAGGGGGTCGTCATTCTTTTCCCCAGACTGGTTTGAGTGTGACGCTCTGTAGGGGCCGTCAGCCCCTCTCTGATAGGGTATGGTCTCGCCCTTTGTTTGATCCCCGGCTTCAACCCGGGGTTCAGGGTAATGAAGGTGGGGCCTTTTTACATACAACTTGAAATTTATATAAGTCTATTTATATTCGTTCTTAAAATTAATTTAAATTAACTTATATATAATCTTATAACTAGACTTGAAGCTAAATATTTTTGGTGTATGGTTTTTGTTTCATATTAACTTCATTTGCAACTTTTTTTTCTTTTCTTTTCAAACCTCTGTGTTAGTGGGGGGCTTACATTTTTGTGCACCAAAGGGGGGATGTAGCTACAAACTGAAAGGGACGGACGGTGGAGGAACCCTCTAACTCAAAACATATTTACACAAAGGGACAACTGAAATTTGGTGGTTAACGAGGACACCGCGGGAAGGCGGGTAAGCCTGGGATACCCCCAAGGGGTATCCCTCTGAGGTGCCTTATTACTCTCGCTCTAAAGAGATGATAGTCGATCTCTCCAATTAAGTTGAGAACTTTAACCTTAGCGAGACGATATTCGGTCTCAGAGCGATTTTCGGCTTAGAGCGGTGACCGGCTCTATTTTGATACAGCAAAAAAAGTTTCTCGACCCTGGAAACTTGTAAACTTCGGAGCTTAGACGCGAAGAACAGTATGCGATGGTGTTTTCGAACTCACTTGTCACTAATTGGTTACGATACTTCCTCTGCGCAAAGCTATGTGCACAACAGCGTGAAAAGTGTATACGATAAATTAACATGTTTATCCAAGTTCTGTGCATACACAGTGAGAAGATACGAGTCAGAAATGATTCTTCCTGTGCCAGTAGAATCAGGAGGCGTCTGGGACACAAAACCTTAATTTTAGTAATAAATCGTTGTAATTGATCAGCCGTCGGTTCGTTAGACACAAGGAAGTCGTTAAGCAATATAAGGAACTGAGTCAACCGCAATGGACTCGCAAACATACAAAAATGGTCCGCGACATCGTCTGAATGTGAAGGTTCATCAAAAGGTCATTTAGTGTTTTGCTTCGCGCCACCAAAGTGTTAATCATAAACCTAGAGATCTAAATTAAAAGATACTGAGCACTCACCCAGTATTCGCTTTAGGGAATACCGATGCATTTGATGCAGCGGTTGGAGCGCCAAAACCGGTGCTGCTGTCACTGTTTGGAATTATGAAAGAGAAATTGCTTTAGTTCACTGCTCATAGTTGGTTAGAGCATTACAAACCTCTGATCTACCTTCAGCACTCTAGTGCTATACTGTGAGACGGAAACTCCTTGCAGGCACCTCTGAAGCAAAATTGTTATAACGAATGTTCGAACCAAAAAACGATTACGTCTCTGGTGTAATTAATTGGACAAAGAATTCAGTCTCATTAATTAGCCTTCATTGGTGGTAAGTGAGAACGCTGGCTGAGTCTAACACCAGGAGAAACATAAGATCTGAAATGTCTAATACCGATATGTATCACCCAGTATCATGAAATATGACATTATTTTGTATTCCTCCAAGCGCTGTTCATTTTTTACATAGTTAATCAAACTGGCTCATCTGTGATTCATAACAATATAACATCTGCGTTTGATTGAAATGCTGACAGAAACCACAAACCTGTTAGCTGCCAGGCCGCCAAACGTGGCAGTGTTAGAAGAGTTAGCAAAGCTGCTAAAACCGCCACCACCTGAAACACATCAGAAGGTATTTACTACAACAATACTCAATAAATTCAAGTATTCCGACTGTTCAATAGAAATAAGATATTCTTGGCCCATCCAACTCGTGCAACAACAAGAAAACAATCGCGCGCTCTATCACGTAATTTGTGATTCATTTTTCCAATAAAGGAGGATGCAAGAGGTGGATTTTCTGTCGGACAACCCAAAAATGTTGCACTCGTTGCTACTGAGAATAGTGTCATGTTTCAAGTCATGCCATTGATCACATTTGCTTTTTAATATGTACTGCAGCAATGTTCCTTTGGATAAGTCTAACTGATATTCGACCCAAGTAGCAAAAGTTTAATGTTTAGCCAACTAGGGTGAACCGTGTACCCTTCAGGGCAACTAAGTGTCCAAGTCCTTCTACCTAGGCTGATTGTCCCGTGGCACCAACGCATATAACTATTAGTGACCATCGCTGCAAGCCAAGAAGCGTAGAACTAGTAGTGTCCAATGTTGCAAGTCCAGCACTGTATAACTAGCAGCTTTGAATTACATGAGTGTCAAGTGATGCAATTGCAGCAGAGAAGCACTCTTAGGGTAAAGTGTTGCAAGCACAGCAAAGTAGGTCCGAGTGAGAGAAGGATAGTTGCTTCCGTTTTCCACCGGAGTTCCAACGTGAAGTTAATGTAGACTCCCCCGTAGAACAATTGAAGAGTGGCAAAGTAGGTGCAGCGTGGATTCAGAGTAGGTTTAGCGCAGATTCCGAGTAGGTTTAACGTAGATTTTGAGTATGTTTAACGTAGATACAGAGTAGGTTTAACGTAGTATAGGCGAGTGAACTGAAAATTGAAAGCTGTGCAGAAGAGATCAAGCACGCGTTGAGGGAGAAATATGACGTGAGAGGGCAGGACCCGAGAGATGTGGAGGAGGTAATGGAGACGTTCAGAGATGCATTATTGAGATGTGCGAAAAATGTGTGTGGTGTGCACCGTGTGTGCGGGTGCAGAAGGAAGGGCTGCGAGTGGTGGAACGAGGAGGTCAAACTGGCGATGGCGCAGAACACACTTGGAAGAATGGTTGCAAGCGAGGTCGGTGGTGACCTATGACAACTTCAAAGAAAAGATTGGCGAAGCGGGTGGTGAGGAAAGCCAAAAAGGGACTCTGGTAGAGCAGACAGTTGTGCCAGAATTTGGAGAACAAGAAAATGTTCCGGAAAGAGAAGAAGCGGGTGAGAAAGAGGGAGACTGGAAAATATGAGTTGGTGAAAGATGAAAACGGCCAGTTGTTGTTGGAAACTGGTGATGTACGGAAGAGGTGGGTCGAGTATTTTGATGAGTTGTTGAATCTCGAGGATGACAGAGGCTGACATTGTTGCTGTGGGTGGTGGCGCACGGTGCCGGTTTTGCGAGAGGCTTCTTGCGGACATAACTAGGGAGGAGGTGCAAGAGCCGTTAGAGGTGATGGAAGTAGGAAAAGCCTCTGGTTTGGATAGCGATACGATTATAAGTGCCTGAAAGGGGTGGAGTAACAATTGTCGAATGGCTGGTAAGGCAACTGAATCTGTTTTTTGTGGCGGGCATGGTGCCGATTGAGAAGCGCAGTGCTTGCATCGCTCCGCTGTATAAGGATAAAGGAGATCAGCAAGAATGTTGCACTTAAGTCGTATCAGTTTATTATGTGTGGTCGGAAAAAGCTGATAAAAAGGATTAGAGACTGTACGGTTGGAGCAGTTCGAGAGGAACAGTATTGCTTTAGTAGTGGTAGAGAGTGTGCCGATCAGATTTTAGCTGTAAGTCTGTGACAGTTTTTTGCAAAAGAAAAGGATGTGTTCTGGGCCTTCATGGATCTGGAAAAGCCTTTTGACAGGGTGAACAGGGGAGCGCTGAGGAAGGTGTTGCAGTTGTATGGAGTGAAGCGGTTCAGAGTTTCTATGTTGACAGCAGACCGAAGTTTGGGTGCATGGATGGTGAGAAACAAGCGTTAGGAAGAAGAGACTTGAGTGTAGAGGTAGCGAGAGAGCGTGCAATGAATAGGCGTGAGTGGAGATTGATCGTGAATTGATGATTTTGATGCTGCTCTGATATCCTTTCCCGCCCTTGACATCTCGTCGTGGGTGGGAAGGGAAGGCGGACATCATGACGTGGCAGGGGTAAACCTGTCACAGTCGGGCCCTGCTGCTGACACTGACCTCGGACCGCACTCATGACCTAGAGTGTGTGTTGTGGGGTCTTTCGGCTGGGTCTTTTTTGCGCAATAGAGCTAAGTTGTGAAGTGTATGAGAGGAGTGAGTGTGAGGTGCACTTTCCGGCCGACCACGTTATTTCGGAGGGATTTTTGTCAGCATCTGTATCTGTGTTGACAGACAATTTCACTTCATTAAGATTCAGATCAACTTCTCACATTTGGAGTTTTTTTTGCGATATCGAACACTGAAGTGGCCATCTCTACACATACCGGCAGAATTGCCACCCCCAAAAAGCGATGCTCCTGTTGGTGGGGCTGCGGTCCCCCCAAACATGCTTCCGCCTCCAAACGCGCCACCGCCTGCGCTTCCAAACGCTGGCGGGCTGCCAAATGCTGGCGCTGACCCAAACTTTGGGGGAGACCCGAAGGCGGCTGCCGATCCAAACGCTGGGGGAAACGGTTACCGTTAGAAAGGATTCAAAGGGTGAGTAACAGGAGTGCCTACGATCGATAAGAGCGCATCATCTGTACAATGTCGGACGGTACGGTAGCTCCATCTGATCAATCAACCGAACAATGATTTGCATAGGGATTCAAGGATTCTCTACATAGATCAAAATTTACCTTCTAGACATTAAAATGGGAAACACTTTTTCTTAATCACCTATAAAATACCGAGAGGAAAGATCCGATTAGGTTCTTCATATGATAGTTCATTTAATAGTATGCGATTATATACATACAGACAGATGAGATCAAATCGTATGAATGTACAAATGGTAGGAAGGTCAGTTTCATTCACCCGCGCTACAGATACAGACACTAGGCCGCATCCCCCAGAAAGGGGGGTGGCCAACGGCAAGGCGCACCTTACACCCTCATACGCTCACACTCACACAACTTAGCCCTTTTGTGCTAAAGGGTCCGGCCAGTAGCAACTCAACTTACACTCTGGGTCCCGAATGAACCGAGGAACCGTCGTCAGCAGCAGGGCCCGACAGTTTTCACTGGTTTACCCCCGCCGCGTCATAATGGCCGTGCCCCCCCCACCCACGACCATCCCGACAGCGGGATGCCAAGGGCGGGAAAGCACATCAGAGCAGCGTCAAAATCAACCATTCAC
>SDVV010006326.1:0-18534 GCA_016164225.1 Gammarus roeselii
TTTGACGCTGCTCTGATGTGCTTTCACGCCCTTGGCATCCTGCTGTCGGAATGGGGGGGGGTGGCCATTATGACGCGGCGGGGGTAAACCAGTAATAACTGTCGGGCCCTGCTGCTGACGACGGTTCCTCGGTGCATTCGGGACCCAGAGTGTAAGTTGAGGGGCTACCGGCCGGACCCTTTAGCACAAAAGGGCTAAGTTGTGTGAGTGTGAGCGTATGAGGGTGTGAGGTGCGCCTTGCCGTCGGCCACCCCCCTTTCTGGGGGATGCGGCCTAGTATCTGTATCAGTTATATCCACATGGGAGCCCAGATACTTAAAACACTGAACTTCCTCCATGAGCTCTCCATTTAGGGTGACACTAATTTTTCTCGCATCGACATTCCTCGAGCATCTCATTACTTTAATCTTACCGACGTTCACTCGAAGCTTCCTCCTGTCACACACTCTACCAAACTCAGACACTAGCCTACATAGCTTCTCCTCCGAATCTGCAACGAAGGCCGTATCATCCGCAAATAGCAGTTGGCTCACCTGCCAACTCCACCCATTCGCTTCCGACACTTCCAAGCCACGACCCAGCACACTCGCGTTCACCTCCCTGACCCCTTGAACAGACAGGAAGACATCACGCAGCCTTGTCTCAGTCCCACTTTCACTGTGAACCAATCACTCACCTCGCTCCCCACTCTGTAATACATGCTCGGCTGTCAGCATAGAAACTCTGCACCGCTTTCAACAGAAGTCCGCCCACTCCGTACAAACGCAACACCCTCCACAGCGCTTTCCTGTCAATCCTGTCGTATGCATTCTCCAGATCCATGAAGGCCCAGGACACATCCTTTCCATTGGCAAGGTACTTTTCACAGACCTGTCTCATTGCAAAAATCTGATCGGTACACCTTCTACCACTCTTAAAGCCACACAGTTCCTCTCCAATTGCGCAGTCCGTACAGTCTCTAATCCTTTTGATCAGCACTCTCCCGTACAACTTACCAACCACACATAACAGACTGATACCTCTCGAGTTGCAGCATTCATTTTCATCTCCTTTGCCCTTATATAGCGGAACAATGCAGGTACTGCGCCACTCGCTCGGTACCACACCTGCCACAATACACAAGTTCAGTAACCTCACCAACCATTCGACAATAGTTACTCCACCCTTCTTCAGGCACTCGGTCGCAACGCTATCCAAACCAGGGGCTTTCCCTGCTTTCATCACGTCCACCGCCTCCTGCACTTCTTCCCTGGTAATGTCCGCAACAAGTCTTTCTCCTAAAACTTGCATCCGAGCACCACCACCCACAGCAACAATGTCAGCCTCTCTGTCATCCTCGACATTCAACAACTCAACAAAATATTCGGTCCACCTCTTCCGTACATAACCACTTTCCAACAACAACTGGCCGTTTTCATTTCTCTCCACTTCCTCCTTTCCGGTCTCGCCCTTCCTTTCTCACCCTCTTCACCTCTTTCCCGAACATCTTTTTGTTCGCCTCAAAATTCTGGTACAACCGTCTGCCCCACCTGGCATCAGCGTCCCTTTTGGCTCTCCTCACCACCCGCTTCACCTCGTTTCTCCTCTCTTTGTAGCTTTCATGAGCCACCTCAGACTTCACCTGCAACCACTCCTCAAACGCTCCCCTTTTCCGTGCCACCGCCAGTTTGACCTCTTCGTTCCACCACTCGCAGCCTTTCCTCCTGAACCCTCCCACATGGCGCGCACCACACGCCTTCTTCGTACATCTCAGCGACGCATCCCTTAACGTCTCCCATTTCTCCTTCACATCTCTCAGGTCCTCTTCTCTCACGATAATTTTTTAAGGCAATGAAAGTACACCATATGAACAATATATACTGAGCAAAAAAACGATTAAAAATAGCCAACAGATACTCTGCTAACAGTGAATGCCACGAAGAGTCTTCGACGTCGGTACCTATAAGATCGAATTGAGGACCAATGAAGTTAATTCAAAATCAAGGGGGTCCATCTCGAATAGAGTTACAATGATCGCTCCTCTATTAGCCAGCAATCCACAAATTTACTGATGCAGTCACTTGTTATGAACAAGTGACTGCAATACTTCGGAAGTGCAATGCATTCAGTATTTAATAACATCAACAAAATAATGGCAGTGAGAATTGTGATGAAAGTCTCTTCTAACGAGTCACGGGCGTAGCAACCGTAAAAACTATAATAATAAACACCAATATCGTGGGGCTACATGCGGCAGTGATGTTTCTTAAGGAGTACGTGACATTTTAAGTGATAGAACAGTACACACTAAGCCATGCTCTCAATAAAAGCAACATATTGGTTGAGTTCCCCATGAAGGATGTCATACCAACAAGCATCAAGGAAATATAAGAATTTCGTCATGTACACCAATACCACCGATTCCTAATCCACACATCCATTTTACCTAGTTCAGATAAAGGGCCTGAAGGCCCCGAAAGGAACCTCCCATTTGCTTTACAATGCTCTTAACTGACCAAGACCCCAGGTTCCAGCTCTGGACAGCGGATTTTGCCGTCCAACAATACCTGCTCCAGGCTGCAGCCTCCTGCTGCTCAACTCCGAAGCAAAAGACGTGAAGAATATAGGAACAGAATCACAATGTAATATAGACTGCCTAGCATGCACCAAAGAGCTAGCTAATTAAATGGGGTCGTACTATACGTGAGTCGTTTATATTCAAATTGAGAATCTTAAGAAACAAAATATAACTTCATACCAGTATTATATAAATATATTTATAGATAAACATACACATATCTATGGTACTACTTAGAGTTTCGCAAGCTCATCAAACTGGAAGCAAGATTTGAACGGTTATTGCAGTTTCATCAAACCATGCCATCGGTTCCAGGGTATAGTAAAACTATATTTTGTACAATTATGAAGGTTGAACATTCATCATTATATTTGCCAATAAATTTAACATGACTTACTGGGTTCACAGAGCAGACCTCGTCAACCGGCTTTCTAAAAAAGAATCAATATTAGAACAGACAGAAATACTTAAAACTTCAGAAGAAGTAATCAATATGCAAGCATCAGACAAAGAGACAAGTCATCCCCGTCTCCGAAAATTACCGTTGCAGGATCGTATTCTGTGAAGCGGGCCTGTGTCCTCTGAATCGATCCATGCTGGATCGGAGAGCAGACAATGAGCAGGAGCGAGTGGGGGTGTGACACTCCGGGAAAAGTTTCCGTGGACTAGATATCATGGCATTTCGGGCGTAAATGTAAAAGACGGGAATATTCAGGAAATGTTGCAAGGGACACACTATACGCAGAAATGCCTAAGTATACAACACCAAAATGTCTCAAGTCTGAATTTGAATCAATCAATCTAGTACCTGGCTCCACGGAGATCATTTTCTATCGGCGTCCTGACTGTAGTAGTAGTTGCTTCCATTTTCCTCCGGAGTCCCAACGCGAAGTTAACGCTGACTATTCTGAGCTCGAGCTACAGGGCTCCCTTTTTGGTCGTCTCTTACGACAAGCAGGAGTTACGGTAGCAGTATTCTAACACCCTCGCTACGTCAAACAAAGCAAATTCTGTACCTTGGAAAGTTTACGCAAATTGTACAACGAGGAAGAGAATGGAGAATAGACGTCCAAGACCTGACTGAAGAGCAGGTTCAGTCAATGGCCGCCATGAACACCTTCCTTAAAAAGGGGCATCCTATGTTATTAGCATGGCTTTGGTACGAGCGTCAGTGTCTGGCGCACCGTCGTACATTAATGATGTAGCGACTGAGGTGAAAGATTCACGTGTTCAGAGATGGTTTGGGCAAATGGAGAGGCTAGATGATGGGAGATAGGTAAAAATGTATGATGAAAGTGCGATGATAAAAAGCCTGAAGGTAGACCGATGTTTGGATGGATGACGTGGAGCAGGCGTTAGGAAGAATAGAAAGAAGTGTGGACATAGCGAGAGCGCGTGCTATGGTTAGGCGTCAGTGGAGAATTACTATGTTGCAGCAGGGGTAAGCCCATTAACTGTTGGGCCCTGCTGTCGACAATAATTTCGGACCTCACTCTTGGCCAGAGATATGTGTTGCGGGGTCTCCTGGTCAGTCCTTTCAGCGCTTAAGACCTAAGTTTGCGTGTGAAAGTATGGGAGGAGAGTGAGGTGAGCCTTGCTGTCGGCCACACCCCCTTCATGGAGGAATCGGCCGGCATGTCTGTATCGGTTAATTAGGACACTTTATAGAAGCTGAAAATAGAATACAGGAATAAACACGCGAAATATTGGTTAATAATGCACCTCGCCGTCCGTGATGAGAGCAATGAGTAATATCGAATAGCTCTGCTCGGAAGCCACAGGGATGAACGGAATACCAAGTAAGAACACGATAACCCTTTCAAATAACATACGACTCATCGTTCAAGTACGGTCCGAGTATCAATAATGTGTTCAGGCACGAGAATAGCTGCCTGATGCATCCTCAGGTTAAAATATATTGTAATGTTTTCAGACACGAGATGTGGCAGTAAACGCATCACCAGTTTGAACGATGTTGTAACGCTATCAAGAGACGAGAAGAGGTGCCAGATGCATCATTTGGTTGAACGCGATTGTAAAGTTTATGGCACAAGTTGAGGAGCCAGATGCATCTTCTGGATGAACTACGATGTGATGTTCTATGGCACGAGACTATGTGAGAGGCATCATTAGGTTGAACTCGATTGTAGTGTTTCATGGCACAACACGAGATACCAGATGCATCATCTGGTAGAGTAGTAGTTTCTTCTGCTTTTCATTGGAGCTCCAACGTGTAGTCACTGAGTGCTCCCCCGTACGGCACAATGATATGTTGATTCTGCACAGCTTCGTGCACAAAGTTAAGTTGAAGTTCACAATTAATACGCGGGAGGACAGCGAGTTCAGGAACAGAGATGATTCAAACCTCGTTAGTTTCACACGACTTCGTATTGTCTGGTGTGCTTTCCGAAAGCAATTAGTTGTTTTTTGGTGTTCTGTTTCTGTGAGCAGGCATTGTAGGTGCACGGGAGCTCAAGAATGCTCGTCGGGCTGCTGCGATTGCATCACAATCCATAAATGATTGTTTCACACTGATTGCCACATGGTGGCAACAGGGGCATGGTGGTGCATCCGGTCCCATGTCTACGTCCATTAGGTGATTGTGGGTTATCCACGTGTGTCCCGTGCATAGGCGGTTAATGAACACTTGGTCTCCCCTATTAGAAAACCTGGCGTCCTACTCTGCCACGGGTTCAACTGCAAGCATTTTTAGTCCACTCTGTTGCCAAGAGTCATTCCATCGTGATGTTATACGTGAGTTGATGACTGGGAACTAGTCTTGGTAATGTATGGAGATGAATTGATCTTGCTGGGTAGAGACCCGTTTAGCGGAGGAATCTGCGCGCTCGTTTCCTTTTATTCCCACGGATCCAGCAGAACTCGAGCGCTTGACCCGTCTCGGGCATCGTGAATAGGTCGTGTTGCATTGTTCTTAGGGCAGGTTGATCAAAGTGCAGAGTTTTCAGCTGGGTGAGAACACTCAGAGCGTCTGATAATATAACATATTTGGAGAGGCGGTCATTTTTTGTAATGGAAAATTCCAATTTGAGTGCGTGCAGCTCTGCAGAAAATACAGAGGCCTCTTGGGGTAGGGTGGCCGAACGCGAGGTCCCTTTGCCTACGGCGGCAGCTCCCACTCGGTCCGATGTTTTGGAGCAGTCGGTGAATATATGGCGGTGTTCAGAGTACTGTTCATCAAGAAGTCGCGAGAATTCTCGGCGGTACATGTTGTTTGAGGTTGTTGCTTTGGGGTACATTTGCAAATCTAGATTGACCAGCGGTGGGCTGATCATCCACGTTGGTGTGTTGATATGAAGAATTCGATAGGAGAATGAAGGCTTGATTGCTTTGCGACTGGTGTTCAGCGAGGTCAGTAAGTTGTCCACATGTAAAGGAAATGGTGGGCATATGTTCTTCTTAGCTGCAAAGAGGCGTTTATCGTGAATGTTGGTGACGTCACTGAGTGCTGGGCTATTGATGTAGCTCCATGTTTTGTAATAGAACTGCAGTGACAGTTTGTCTCTTCGGAGAGGAAGCTCGTTAGCAAGCACGTTCAGGGATTCGATAGGTGTGGAACGGAAAGCACCGGTTGTGATACGCAGGGCTTTATTGACGATGATGGCGAGAGGTTCAAGGGTGGTTTTGGCTGCTGAACCGTAAAAAATAGCTCCATAGACAATGCGCGAGCGTATTATTGTTCTGAAAAACGTCATGTTGTTGTCCATATCGGCTCCGAATTTCAAGGATGTTACAGAGACGATAAGTCCGGTTGCCTTTTTGCAGTGAGTCTCCAGGACTGCAATATGAGGTCGCCATGTGAGTCTAGGATCCCACACAGATCCGAAGAATTTTATTGATTCCTCTTATACCAGCGGAGTGTTGTTCAGCGTTAGAGCTGGTTTTAGGTGTAAGGCGGGCACAAGAGTTGAGTGCATGCTTTTCGTTTTGGAGGGCGAGAATCGGAATCCGTTTAAAGAGGCCCAGTTCCCTACAACGTTTAGACGTTTCTGGAGTTCCTGTTGAATTGTTATGAGGCTAGGGTGCCTGTAGCTTATTAGTAAGTCGTCCACGTATAGTGATGAAAACAATCTTCCGTCGCGCGGGAGAATAACTGCTATCTGGTCGATTTTGAGTATGAAAATAGTGACACTGAGGACGTTTCCTTGCGGGACGCCCATTTATTGCGGATAGGACGGTGACAGGGTGTCGCCGACTTTGACCATGAAGGTGCGATTTTACAAGAATTGTTGGATGTAACGTGGTAAGTGGCCTCTCAGCCCTTATCGGTTTTCAGATAGTATCGTATGTTTTATTCACGTCGAAAAATATGGAAACCACGTGTTCCCCTAGGACAAATGCCTGTCTTTTGTCAGATTCCAGTCTAACAAGGTGGCCCGTCGTAGAGTGGCGTTTGCGACCGCCACACTGGATGCTGTTCAGGCCTGCATACATATCAAGGTAGTCGACGAGGCGCGTGTTCATCATTCTTTCCATGGTCTTGCAGAGGACGCTGGTAATAGCGCTGGGGCGATAGTTCTGGGGGTCATCGTGGAATTTCCCGGGTTTGGGTATTGGAATAATTACAGATTCCCGCCGTTGATCGGGAAAAAATTAGTTTGAATACAGAGTTGAACAGTTAATAAGTGCTCGCGTGCGCCATCTGGGAGATTCTTGATCATGTTGATGTGCACCCGGTCAGGCCCAGGTGAAGTTTCACGTGTATGGTCTATGGCGCACTGTAGTTCGTGGAGGGAGAAAGGTTTGTTGTAGGCCTCTTCGTTTCTAGAAGAGTAAGTCAAGCTGTTCACTTTTTCGTAAATACTGTTTTCGTTGGAAAGCAGCCATGTAGTTTGTTGATTGCTATATCTGGCGAAAAGTCTGAGCTAGTTTATTTGCGATTTCATCGAGGGAAGAATAAGTTCTGCCTCCGTCTGAAAGGATGTTAATAGGTCGCTCGGGTTTTCCCTAGATACGTCGGATTTTTTCCCACACTTGGGTAAGGGGGGTGTTTCGATTAATAGTGTTGACTAACTGAGCCCAGTTTTCACGTTTCTTCTCCACTCGAAGTTTTTGGTGTACAGCAGATGCCCTTGTATAGCTTTTCCCGCTCATTTCTTTCTTCTTGCACCTCTTGGAACCACCATGGTTTTGGAAAGAGGGTTGAAGAGGCATATTGGGGAATGCTTGCCTCGGCTGCAGCTTGAAACTTTTCGTTTAGTTGGGCGACGAGGTCGTGTTCCGAAATAATTTCGGGGATGCCATGCATATCGCTCCACACGATGTGTGCCGAGTGTTCCGCCCAGCTGGCTTTCCGGTAGTTGAATCGAAGTTCTTGTGGGGCAGAGTTTCTTGGTTGGCTGGTGAGAAGTGATATGATGACTGGGTTGTGATCGCTGTCGTATGTTGAAGGCAAAACTCCCCAATCGGGATGGGGTGCCAGAGTGGGGGAGCATATGGATATATCGATGGCAGTTTCACTTTCGGGGGTGATTCGGGTGGGTTGTCCGTCGTTGAGAAGGACCAGGTTGTGAGTTTTTATGGTGTTAGACATTATCACTCCCGTGGGGTCTGTTCTCACGCATCCCCATGTTTCATGGTAGCTGTTGAAGTCTCCTAGGAGGATCATTGGCGAGGGCAGTTGGTTTAACAATTCGGTCATTAGTGCTCCCTAGAGATCATGGCTTCGTGACGAGTAGATGGATACCACTGTTATTGGCCTTGAGACGCATATCTTCAAAGCGATAGCTTGGAGTTCTGTCTCAGGAGAAAGGGGAGGTGAGGTACGCTTTGATAGATCATAAGTGCCACTCCGCCGTGAGCAGTCACGTTGGTGTGGCCTTCGTGGCGGTGTATGATATATTGGAAGACTCTGAAGGTGGCGGTCTCTCGGAGTTTGATCTCATGTTGGCCTATCACCAAAGGTTTATGGGTGGCAATTAAGGATAGTAATTAGTCTTGTTTCAGAGTCCCCGGCAGTTCCACTAAAGTATTTAGGTATTCATTTTGAAGGCTGTTAACACTCAGAACACTCCCGGGTCGGGAGTGTTCACGGAAGTGTCCGTCTTCGGTGGGAGGCGGTCTGCTGTGATTGCTGCGGTCGCGGCTGCGAGTGCTCTTGAGGGAGGACGAGGGTTTGTGCTTTTCGTGTTTGCTTCGTGAGCGAGTGCGCTATTCTTCTGTGGTAGCCTTTTTGATCTACGTGGGTGGTGGTGTGGAGTGCTAGGTATTTGGGCAAGGTAAGATGACTGGTTGTTCAGAGGTCTCGCGTACGAATTTTTCGAGATAAGCGCGCGCCCGTCGAGGCTGTGATCGTTCTCGCTGGTGGCGTGTTCCTGAGTCGGGTTAGTTGACGGAGGGTCGTGTCCCTCGCAGTGGTTTTCTATGAATGACCCGCATTTGAGACAAGCGGAGGTAGTTCTGGATTCTTGTCCTGTCAAGCCGTTATTTGAGAGTTGTGCGTTCGTTTTGTGTGATTGGTATTCCTTTTGGTCTGGGCACTGGGCAGTCGCGGTCGCCTGCCTCGTGGTAGCATTCAGGGTGGCGGGCTGTGCAATTCTTTCTGTCGTGCACGCCGGTGCACTACCTACAACGTTGGGGTGTATGCGGCTGGCAGTATGCGATGACGTGACCGTATTTAAGGCATTTTTTGCATATTGGGGAGCATGTTGAACTGGGGAAATTTTTAGTTCTTCCTTGTTCACCCGGGATTACTATGAATTCCGGTGCGTCGTATCCTTGGAAGGTAATTTGGTATGCGGTAGAACTTGCGTTACGTGATTTTATCCATGTTGCTTGACTGACTTCGGTAACTCCGTAATCCTAAGCCAGACCTTCAGCGAAAGCACTGAGGTCGGTTGTAGGTGTGTAACGGGATGTGTATATAATTCGTTTGGTATCGTTGCAGTACATATGTGTTTCAACTGACTTTGAGTTTGTTTATGTGGATAATTTTTTGTATAGTTACTTTGTTCACGTTCTGTGACGTAGGCCAGATATTTCTTTCCCTGTCGTTGTATTCCTTTCGGTTTTCCTCCTAGTTGTTCGGTGAGTGACTTCATCATTATAAATGGATTAGCTGAAAAGGCAACTTTGCTAGCACCACTTTCTTTGAGCGTTATGAGAAAGTGGGTTTGGAATGTTGCCGGTCTTTTCTCCTGGGTAGGAGGGTCCTTCTGGGAAGAGCGCATCGAGACTACAGCCTCTCGTCGTTCGACCCCTTGATCTATCTGGTATTGGAGGATCGCTCTCTCAGTCTCATCCTCTGGGCAATCTTCATGTCCGGTAGGGTGTCCGTGTACTTTGCAGTAGAAACAGTGCTGTTCTTCAGACAGGCACGACTGGGGATCTTCCGGTTTGTCATGATCGTCATGGGAGCAGTATGCGCATCTTTGCTTACCATCACAGTTTCCGCTCGTGTGTCCGTATTTCTGGCATTTATAACATCGCATCGGACGTCTCTCAAATGGTGTAACCTTTGTTTTGGTGACGCAGAAGGGAATGTCTAGGTATTTAATGGGAGTAGAGCAGTTGAATTTTAGTATAAAGGCTGTGGTGGTCTCTCTTCTTGGTGTGATTTTTGCTTCGACAACGCAGTGTTCGTATTGAACAAATCCAGTAATGTACTCCTCGATTTCCTCCTTCGGGATATCTTCAACGTAGATCAAACCTGAACTTGTAGAGAAAGTCGGGTGTGGCACTATTTCACATGTTTTCTTTTACCAAGTCTAGTTCTGGGGAGAATTGTGTCACTTTGAAGTTTTGTGACTACTCTGATGGCAAAGCCTTCGTCGCCGCTGGTGGCGACGCTCAGGACTGGGTGGCCAGTGAAAGAGCCCAGCTCTTTTCGCAGAGTTTATGAACAAATATACGGTCTGTCTTAGGCGTCGAACGTGATCTTCAGTTGTTCGGGAAAGGTATGACTATTGTTGAACAAGTTGTGTTCATTAAATGGCGTGTATTGCTTCCTCCTTGCAGCCCTCGGAGCTCGGTTTGGATTTATGTGGGTTGGAGAGTCGTCGGACGTAGAGGTACTCGCGTAAGTTGCTGGTTCAATAGTTGGTTGATTCTTGACGAGTTCGTGGAAATGGAGAAAAATGGCCTTGACATGACCCTCGAGCCTTGTTAGACGGTCGTCAATTATGCTAGGTTCTGCTGCGATAACTTCTACTTCCTGCTAAGAGAGGCCGGTTGTTTGGCCTAGTAGATTCCTGATTTCCTGGTTAACTCGTCTATGCGGTCGTCTTCGGCTTAGGTGGCGCTGGTCATTTTAGAGAGGCTGACGTTCTTGGCCGTTGGAATCTTGGTCTTCATCACTCTGGAGAGGGTGCTGGTCCCTCGCGGGCGGGGCTTCCTCCTTCCCCCATTGGACCACTGGTTCTCGCCAGGGGCCAGGGGGCTCAATCTTAAAGACCGACTTCACCGCTTTCAAAGTTAATTGAACACTTTGCAAACAAAATAAACGTGCGGTTCAAGATCTCAGCACAAACTAGAGACCAGCCTGTGGTATCAGTTAGTAATCGGTACGGGAACAAATCCGATCTTATCATCTGGTTGGAGGCCGTTTAAATATTTTGCTGACGTTTGTCTGGCACAAGAATAAGTGTCAGATGCTTCATTTCTTAACTAAGTTCTACTGTAATATGGATCGAAAAGGTGCTAGAAGTATCATCTTGTTAAAGTTAATTGTGGCACAATTTCAGATAACAGTTCACTTATTCAAGCAGCTACATGACCTAGGAACATTGGCAGCTCAAGTTCAACCTAAATGTACTGAGTACAGCCGCATGAGTTTCAATTTCATGACCAATTATATGTGAATGCTTCAAACGCAAAAAAAATGCCATTTAAAGCACTATTGACCGAGGAAACTAAGTGTACAGAAAAGTGGTTAGAGCACGGAGCTGTTGGCTACTGCTTTCCAACAAAAGAATGCCAACTTTCAATCCTGGGCACATTGCAATCGAAATTAAAACTATAATAATCCGAAGTACTTATTTTAGTTTCAAGCAAATAAAAACGATATCAAAATGTTCAACTGATTAAATTGTAATGTCTCCACCTGCTAGCATTAGAACCACAAATCTCACAAAATTCCACGAAAAAACAAATTTGATGAACCAAACAATTTGTAAGAACTCGATCAGGACCTGCAGGAGCTTGTCATGATCAACAGTGAACAACAATTGGCATGGTCCTAAACTATCAATATCTTAGCACACGCTATAGATCCAATTGGTGATTCAACAGTGCCGCGATGTTATCGCGACTTAGACTGCGCCGCAATCTATCGGTGACTCGCCAGTGCCGCAATCTATTGGTGATTGAACAGCACAGTTATCTTAATGTGACTGGAGAATGACGTGGTATATCTGGGACTCAACAGAGACGCAGCCCATCTGTCACTGTTGAAATCTTGAAGTGTTAACAGATTACCCTAGCTCAGGTAACCAGGCCATTGCAAGTGAGTATAGCACGGATAAAGGCAAGTAGAGTGAAGTGCGTAAGGTGATGCCGCTGTTTGAGACGGCACGAGTCGCGCCGCAGCATTCTACTGGCCTCCTCCCGTCATCAGGTAAGAAGATCCCCCACTTGGAAGAACACTGCTAGCAGATGGCAACCTCGTCAACACCCCGCTGCCAAGGGCGTGCGCCACTTGACGGCCGGGACTAGCGTACTTCCCGGGAAGATCGGTGGCGTTACCAAACGCTGTTGCTGCGTTGAGCACGCTGATGTTGGCAGGTGCTCCTGCGAATAAGTTCTGATGACGGAGTGCAGACACGACATCTGGGGGAGGAGGTGTTGAAAGGATTGGATGATTAATGAGCAAATTCTCACGCACAAAGTCGTTCACCAACTGCGAAGGACTATTGCTGCTGTTAGACGGCAGGCGTGTCGTGCACAAATCCAGGGGCATCACGGGAGAGGGAGGCAGGGCTGGCGGTGCGTGTTGGCAGCTAACAATCTCAGACATCAAAGGGGATCTAACCTTCGTTGAAGCAGCAAAACGTGGTGAGAATGATCGGTCAGTTCGTTTATTCTTCACGTTGAACAGAACTCTACTGTTTAAGGAAGTAGCGTCACTCTGTGTTGGCACACCAGCCATTTGACAAGTTGGAAGAGGTGATGGTGAGCAGGAAGACCAGTGATGGGAGGCATCACGGGATGAAACACAGCGTTTTTCATCCGCCGCAAAGTGAAGGGGGGGATTGTGCTGCGAGCAATGAGCGTCTTGTTCCTGAGCGACATCATGTGGGTTTGGAGGAGTGGCTTCATCAAGAGACTGATCTGAATATGATCCATTATCTATGATTGCATCACTACATTTGGATGGAGAGGATGTCAAGTTAAGCACGTCAATTTCCTCATCCTCCTCCTCACTGATGGAGCTGTCGGTATCATACAACTCTTCCTCCCTTTTCACGTGAGGGCTCTCATTTTCACCCAACTGTGGCAGTGATCTACCATTCAAAGTTAAAAATAGCTGTTCACTATTGGTGTCAGTTGGAACATCAACAAGTGAAGATTGGGAGTCAATAGGATCAGTGACCACGTGACCTGCATACGCTAAAGCTGGCTCAGATTCTTGAACCCATCTAATAGGAAGAGGAAAGGAAGTAGAGCTAAACGGCCCACTGATGGGGATGAATTCGTATGCCGAAGAGGCCAGATTTTCATCATCGCCCGAAGTTAGACGAGCCAGCATATTAGCATTTCCAAAGTGCTCTTTCCTCATTACATGTTGCTCAGAAGAAGAATAGACCCGCCTACTGTCATCTTCCGTGTATTCTACTCTCACTGCCTGCTGCTCAGATGAATAGGCTTGCTCACTCTCATCATCCATGTGGTCTTCTCTCACTACCTGCTGCTCAGGAGAATATACCCGCTCACTCCCATTTTTCGTGTATTCTTCCCGCACTGTCTGCAGTTCAGGAGACAAATAATAATTGTCAGTTTCGAAGGGTTCTGGTTCTAACTTACATTGCAATTCTGGCATTGGGTTCAAAGTTTTCACATTATTTTCCTCTTTTATTGGCATAAAAGGTTTATCTCGATGGTCAAGTCCATTGTAACAGCTTCTATTACGAGGCTCGGCACATGATGCCTCAAATTGCTGATCAGCTTGAGGACTTGAAATAGCAACATTACTCACTTGACTCTGCTCCTCATGGGTGAGGGTACAACCAAAGATTGCTTCAATAGAGGGAGTTTCACTTTTTCCTGGTAGTGGCAAGGGATGATCCAATGCCTGACGCCAGGGCTGTTTGTTGGTTTTGAGATTAGCTCCATGGCTTACGGTAGTGTCTTCACTCTCGCCAATCTTGAACTTTTTTGCAGAATTTGCAACAAAAAATTCTGCTAATATTGCAGACTTTCTCTTGAAGGTGTCAAGTTTTCCGGAGCACTCCTTTTGATGCACTGCAGACGTTGATTCAAAGATTTGTTTACCTAAAGGCTCAGGCAATCCGTTACCTATTTGACCGAGTTGTTGGAAGTCACTTGGTGATTTGCTTCCATGAGGGGTTCCTTTGATGTTGGCGCAATTGCCTTCTGTTGGGTCTCGACAATGTTCTCTGGGTTCTTCTTTCACCTTGTTATTGTACATCAACCACAACTTGTCTGGAGATTTTGTTGATTCAAACTGGTCAAAACCTTCGAAGTCGTTAGCAGATTCGCTATCATCAAGGAAGCCAGTAAAATCGAATGCATCCACAGGGTCTTCATCTGCAACGCAATTAAAGAAAAGTCAAAATCACATCTAAGTTAAGCATTCGACACAGGTTATGAATATAGCTAGCATATTAAATACACCATGAACAAAAGATTGATTGAGAAGCACAAGTTGTAGTTTCATGCTTGTTTGCATAACAGCCTCGCTGCAATGCAACACTTTTTGCCTTCTAAAAGTATGACACCAACCAGGTAAAAGTAATGTTTTGGTTCATCTGTTAATAGTTTTTGGTGGTCCCTATATTTCATAATTTTTAAACTATTAGAGTTGGAAAAAGCTACAAAAGTTACCCATTTTACTAAAAGTCTAGTGAGGCAGCATCTCAAGCACAGTGAAAAGGCCGATTGAGCAATTCTCTCTTTTTGCTACGTCTCCTCAAAAACCCTACTCCATACCATAGAGGAAATGGTTGGATATGTAAACTTGAATAGAGTACGAAAGTTTCCATTATAGGCCAACTGATGGGCTTTTTATTATACATCAAAATTATAGATTCTGCTCGGTCCTATCCATAAGATAAATAATTTTGAGATCATTCAAACAAGAAAGAAAATAATGAGGTTTATACCAGTGATGGTGTCTCAAATTGGCATGCGTTCTGGTAACACTCAGTAATTAGGTCCGATTTACTGTTCCTGACTCAGTATATTGATCAGAGATTAAAATTTGGGCACACAGCATCAATTGTTCAACAAACTTAATGTGTTGGGAATACATTTCCCAGGGGCATTTCAAGAAAAATGTCTCCAGAGGCTCCTCTAGCTGAAGTCTTTGAACTCTCAAACCTCCAGCTGGTCAAGTTAGACAGAATATTTCACGCTTTTTTTATAATTATCAGCATTATTTTTTGCAGGCAAGCAGGAGAGAAGGTTGCCAGTAGTGGAACCATGTGGCTATAATGGTGGTGGCTCAGGAGATAAGCCCTTCAAGGAGTGACTGCAGGCAAGATCAGTGGAGTCCTATGACAGCTATAGAGGGAAGGAAAATGAGGTATAGCATGTGGTGAGGTTAGCAAAGGATGCAAATACTAGGTGGGAAAGACAGATGTGCAAGAATTTCGAAGTGAACAAGAACATGTTCTCAAAAAATTGAAAGATCTTGAATGACTTGAAGCAGTACGGAGGTTAAGGAAATGGACTCTTAGGATTGATAAAAAGCCTTGAGGCTATACTCAATCCAAATATGTTTTAAAAGATTCATGGTCATGAGTAATTCGAAAATTTTGGAAGGATACACCGTCAATGTCAACAAAAATTGTAATGAAAGTGATAATGAGAAGCCAAGCAAGGATTGGCAGACTGAGTTACTCAAAAGTGTCAAAAAGGGTGGGTGGCAAAATGATGCAAACAGTAGCATTCAACTGATTCACATGCTAGGCGCCTAAATTATTTAATCTGTTGCCACTGGAAATATGCAAGATGTAACGTGTGCTAGTCCTAGTCAGATGGTAAATTCTAGTTTCAATAAACTTGAACTGCTGCAACAATGACAGAAATTGTGTATCGACTCACCATTGATAGTGTGACGAACCTTCCAGTGCGTTGCCTGCAAAAAAATAATTAGCAACAGATATAAAAAAAAAACTGTAGCAAAATTCAACGTGAAAAAATATCAGTTGGATACAATCATGTGGGTCTCATGTGCAACAACACTTTGCATTGAACTTAGACTGGTTGTTCACCTAATTAGCAAAAACAAGTAGGCAGAATATGAAATCTAACATAAACACAAGACCTCTGGAGCAGAATTATGACAAAAAAAATGAATAGAAGTTTAAAACATTAAATTCTGATACAGATGCAGACACAAGGCGGCATCCCACAGAAAGGGGGTGGCCAACGGCAAGGTGCATCTCACACCCTCACACAGCTTAGCCCTTTTGTGCTAAAGGGTCCGACCGGTAACCCCGCAACATACACTCGTGTAACGAGTGCAGTCCGAGGATCCGTTGTCAGCAGCGGGGCCCGACAGTTTTCACTGGTTTACCCCCCCCGCGTCATAATGGCCGGGCCACCCACGACCATCCCGACAACGGGATGCCAGGGGCGGGAAAGCACATCAGAGCAGCATCAAAATCAACCATTCACAACCATTCTCCACTTACGCCTTTTCATTGCACGCTCTCTTGCTACTTCCACATTCATGTCTCTCCTTCCTAACCTCTGCTTCACACCATCCATCCACCCAAACTATGGTCTACATCTGGGCCTGCAATCACTCGCCTCTGCATTTATCACTATTTTGACTAATCTCCCTTCGTCCATCCTGTACTTGTGCCCAAACCATCTCAGAACACGCGAATCCACTGTCCTCCAACTTCTTCACCATCCCTGTTCTGATTCGAACCACGTCGTTGATAGTCCTGTCTCTCAGCGTTAGTCCAGCCATGCTTCTCTTACATTTCATCCCGCAAACATTCAACCTATTTCTCTCCTCTGCTCTCAACCCCCAAGTCTCAGCTCAATAGAGCACAGTTGGGACAACAACACCCTCATACAGCCCTCTTTTTGCTTCCATCCCCAACGTCCTACAGCTCATTACACTCTTCAGCGCACCAAACACTGAACTTCCTCCAAGAGCTCTCCATTTAGGGTGACACTAATTTTGCTCGCATCGACAGTCCTCGAGCATCTCATTACTTTACTCTTACCCACGTTCACTCGAAGCTTCCTCCTCTCACACACTCGACCAAACTCAGACACTAGCCTTCATAGCTTATCCTCTGAATCCGCAACCAGGGCCGTATCATCAGTAAATAGCAATTGGCTCAATTGCCAACTCCACCCATTCGCTTCCAATAGTTCCAAGCCACAACCCAGCACACTCGCGTTCACCTCCCTGACCACTCCATCCATACAAAGGTTGAACAGCCAGGGAGACATCACGCAGCCTTGTTTCAGTCCCACATTTACTGTGAACCAATCACTCCCCTTGCTTCCCACTCTGACTCATGCTTGGCTGCCAACATAGAAACTCTGCACCGCTTTCAACAGATGTCCGCCCACTCGATACAAACGCATCACGCTTCACAGCGCTTTCCTGTCAATCCTGTATGCCTTCTCCAGATCCATGAAGGCCCAGAACACATCCTTTCCTTTGGCAAGTTACTTCTCATAGACCAGTCTCACTGCAAAAATCTGATCAGCACACCCTCTACCACTCCTAGAGCCACACTAATCCTCTCCAATTACCCAGTCGGTAATGTCTCTAATCCTTTTAATCAGCACACTCCCGTACAACGCACCAACCACACCTAACAGACTGATACCTCTCGAGTTGCAGCATTCATTCAGTAACATCACCAACCATTCGACAATCGTTACTCCACCCCTTTTCAGGCACTCGGTCGCAACGCTATCCAAACCAGGGGCTATCCCTGCTTTAATCACGTCCAGCGCCTCCTGCACCTCTTCCCTGGTAATGTCCGCCACAAGTCTTTCTCCCAAAACTGGCGTACGGGCACCACCACCCACAGCAACAACGTCAACCTCTCTGTCATCCTAGACATTCAACAACTCGTCACAATACTTGGCCCACCTCTTCCGTACATCATAACTTTCCAACAACAATTGGCCGTTTTCATCTTTCACCACTTCCTCCTTACCGGTCTTTTCCTTTCTCACCCTCTTCACCTCTTCCAGAACATATTTTTGTTCTCAAAATTCTGGAACAACAGTCTACCCCACCTAGCATCAGCGTCCCTTTTGGCTCTCCTCACCACCTGCTTCACCTCGTTTCTCTTCTCTTTGTAGCTTTCATAAGCCACCACCGACATCACCTGCATGCTCTTTTCCGTGCCACCGCCAGTTTGACCTCCTTGTTCCACCACTCGCAATCTTTCCTCCTGCACCCGCTCACACGGCGCGCACAACACACCTTCTTTGCGCATTTCAGCAACGCATCCCTTAATGTCTCCCATTCTTCCTCCACATCTCTCTGGTCCTGTCCTCTCACGTTGTCATCTTCTTCCCTCAACGCCAGCTGAACTCCTTAACTCTACTTCTCATATTCAGTCCACTCACTCTCACTACCTCTCTTCCTCCTCCCACTCGTTTGTTGCCCTTCCACTTCTGCTCCACACTTATGTTCCCAACCAGCAACTCCTGTTCCATACACAGATCTATCAGGTTTTCTCCGCTGTCATTTCTACCGGGAATGCCATACCTTCCTATCACATTATCCACCACTACATCTTCAACTCTTGCATTAAGGTCACCCAGTACAACTACATTGCAATGACCTCCAAAAC
>SDVV010006327.1:0-18533 GCA_016164225.1 Gammarus roeselii
ACAGAAAAGACCAAGTGTTCATCAACCGCTTGTGCACGGGACACACGTGGATAACTCACAACCACCTGATGGATGTCGACGTAGGACCAAACGCGCCATCTTGCCCCTGTTGCCACCAAGTGGCTATCAGCGTGAAACACTTACTGATGGATTGCAACGCACTCGTGGCAGCCCGACGAGCGTTCCTAGATCCCCCGTGCAACATACAAAGCCTACTCACGGACCCAACCTACCGTTAAAAGCTTATCGCTTTCGGAAAACACACCGGACTATACGAAGCTGTCTAAAACTCAAACACCTGTGCAAATGAGGTGGCCTCTCTACCCCATTACGCACAGAACTAACAACACATTTTACGAAGATACGCATCAACTTTTTACTCTCTCGTACGAACTAATTCGCGAATATGTCACAATTGAAATATGAACTGACTCATCTTTCATCTTGACATAACTAATATTTTCGCACGCGGGGCCGTGTGAGTTAACTTGGATCAACGACGGTCGCGCCCTACGGGAGAGCCTATTATGACTCACGTTGAGGCTCTGGTTTAAATGAGGCTCAAATCAAATCAAATCTTATTAAAGTCCACAGATAAGTGGAGATTGTTTGACATCATCACCCTTGCCTACCATGTCTACTGTTTCTTCATAAGGGTCTTTTATTTCTTGCAATCTTTTTTTCCCTCGTCCTTGAGAACGGCTTCTCATTTGACACTCTAATCAAGGCGGCCTAATTACTTTACCACCCGCCACAGGTTCCTCCTGGAAGGATGGTCTGGCATTCTTGGCTCTCATCCACGCCCACCAGCCAAACCTCATCAACTTCATAGACTTCCACAACGACGAGCGCCGACACAACCTCAAGACGGCCTTTGACGAGGCTCAAGACGAGCTCGACATTCCTTCTTTGCTGGACGTCGAAGGTTAGACCAAATGCGCTATCATTATAAAGTGTGGCTCAATACAAGCTCAACATTCCAATGCGACCGCAGCATTCCTTTAGTAAGGCTCCAGACGAGCTCAGCATTATTTCTTTGATAGATATTAGTTGGACCAAATGCACCAGCCAAATTACACTGACGTTGTTTTACTTACCTCGCTGCCTACTGTGACACATGCTCTGCTGCCAACATAGAAACTCTGGACCCCTTCTAGGTAGTTTCCCCACACTGTATAAACACGCATTTCCCTCCACAGCGTTTCTTTGTCGACCTTATCGTAGAATTTTTCCAAATCCATGAGCGCCCAGAATACTTTCTATTTCTTCGCAAGCTACTTCTCACAGACTTGCCTCGCAGCACAAATCTGATCTGCACAATCACTAACAACGAAGTTGATGACTCTTGGGCGAACATCCAGGTACGAAAAAACAGATCGTTTGTCGTTGGTTCTCTTTACAGACCACCCAAAGCAAGTGTTCACTCTTTTCAATACATCGAAGAAAGATTTCAAGAAGCTATCCGTATAGGATAGACGCTGTACATTTTGGAAGATTCCAATGACGATCAATTGAAATTGAAATTCAGCAATATGAAGCCGATTTTAGACAGACTCGGGCTGCTTCAGCTCATAAAAAGTGCTACAAGAATCACTCGTGAATCCCAAACTGTTTTGGATTTGCTCATAAATAACAATTCGTCTTCCTTTGTTACCACAGACGTGGAGCAGAGTTCTTCCTCTAGCCACTATGAAATAAACTGCACCATAAACATAAAAAAAGGGAAGAAACAAGTATACTAAATAACCTGTCGTACAAAAAAAAATTACACCGCGGATAATTTCAGAGCACAACTTGTGGCAAACGTCGAGATGATAAAACCGATACATAGCACAAATAACGTCACTGAGCAAGCCCAATTATTTACAGACAATCTTCTCACATGTCTGAACGCTGTGGCGCCAATGGAAAACCATGTCGGTGAAATGGATTACAGAAAAACTGCGAAACGAAATTGAACTTGAAAAATATCTCAAACGTAGAGCAAAACGAAGCAACACTTGGTTAGAATTATTTCGAATTAAAAACAGAAGAGTCAAACGAGAAGTCAGGAGGGCAAAAATTAAATACCATCATGATGAACTAGAACAGTGCAAAAACAATCGAAAAGGAACGTGAAATGTACTGGAAAGAATTGTTCCCTACAAAAAAAAAGATCACCTCGCCTACTTATCCGAATCCTCTAGCAGCTTCAGAGAAGTTTAACAACTACTTCGCTGGAGTTGGAAAAAATGTTTTCGATCTTCCCTTCAAACACCACGTAACTACACTGTGTTCCAAGTTGAAAGGAACACTTTAGCTTCTAAACTCCGAAAAAAAAATCAAGATTACTGATTGTCCACGCTTTAGTATTTTCTCACATCATTTGGGGGAAATACACCAATACTCAAAGAGAGAAAGTGCAACGTTGTATAAACTTTGCGGCATGAATAACATGCGATGGTAACCATAGAAAACGAGACCACGTAAGTCCTCTCCTCGAAAAATTACAGTGGCTCAATATCGACCACAAACTGGCACTCCACGAGTCGATCGGTATTCATAAAGATCTTCTAGAAAACATTTACCCGGCAGCCAAAGGCACATATATTCTCGAGGCGAAAAGAACAATCGACTCACAAGAAATAATGATACTCTGCACGTTAAACACAGGAAAACAGAAACTGCCTCTAGAGCTTTTCGATGACTGTACCAAAATCCTGAAACAACCTCCCAACAAGCTTCAAGAATCTTAAATCCAACACGTCCTTCAGGAATAGGATTAATGAACATCTATTGACAGGTCAATTCAAAACCGTAACCTTGCCTACGAACGCTAGCTAAATGCAAAATACCATTAACCAGAAAATGCATTCTGTTCTTGAGCATGTCCTTAACTCTCAACAATGAGACACCATCTAATCGTTTTAACTCTGACGATACATGTGTTTTCTATGTTGCTACCGATCACAATTGTCTTTGCCAATTACCATAAGTGTTAACTAGCGTTTTGTCTATTTCTATGTTTAAAATGTTTCAATCGTTTTAGTATAGGTAAAATAGGAACTCAATCTTTTCGAGGAACGATAGGCAGCTTCTAACTTTGACAAAGGTTAACTCTATTTTAATATGATTCATTTAATTATTTCTAACAATTACCATACCATTTTTAATGAGACCATCATTGCCTTATAAGCAATATTTTGCTTCATCTTCTTGAACAGAAGTATATTAATCTGACTTGTGTACTCCAGCATTGTATTATTCTGATTGTCAATCATTCAATAATTTCCTAGCTGTCATGAATTGTGTATATTGTCTATTCAATTGTTTAGTATGTAATTTTTGTACAACATTTTGGTTTAACTTCTGTCGCCTATTCACCCCTTTATTATTCATAAAATGGTTAGACCCATCTTTACAATATGTTAGCGCTTTTCGATTTCCCAAACTTTATATTGTATTCATATTTTCTGTATAATTCATGTCGTCCATCCACACCTTTGTCATCGTACAATAATGTAGACTTCTCATTACAATATGTTTGCACATTTCGATATTCCAACCCCATGTTCTCGGGACTCTAACCACGTGCATGCGTGTTTTTCCACCCCGCAGTCCGTACAGTCTCTAATCCTTTTGATCAGCACTCTCCCGGACTACTTACCAACCACACATAACAGACTGATGCCTCTCCAGTTGTAGCATTCATTTTTATCTCCTTTGCCCTTATATAGCAGAACAATGCCGGCACTGCGCCACTCAATCGGTACCACGCCTGCCACAAAACACAAGTTCAGTAACCTCACCAACCATTCGACAATCGTTACTCCACCCTTCTTCAGGCACTCGGTCATAACGCCATCCAAACCAGGGGCTTTCCCTGCTCACATAACGTCTACCGCCTCCCGCACCTCTTCCCTGGTAATGTCCGCCGCAAGTCTTTCCCCCAAAACTGGCATCCGAGCACCACCACCCACAGCAACAATGTCAGCCTCTCTGTCAACCTCGACATTCATCAACTCATCAAAATACTCGGCCACCTCTTCCGTACACCATCATTTTCCAACAACACCTGGCCATTTTCATCTTACACCACTTCCTCTTTTCCGGTCTCTCCCTTTCTCACCCTCTTCACCTCTTTCCAGAACATCTTTTTGTTCTGGCACAACCGTCTGCCCCACCGTGCATCAGCGTCCCTTTTGGCTCTCCTCACCACCCGCTTCACCTCGTTTCTCCTCTCTTTGTAGCTTTCATAAGCCACCAATGACTTCACCTGCAACCACTCCTCAAATGCTCCTCTTTTCCGCACCAGCGCCAGTTTTACCTCATCGTTCCACCACTCGCAACCTTTCCTTCTGCACCCGCCCACACGGCGCGCACCACACACCTTCTTCGCACATCTCAGCAACGCATCCCTTAACGCCTCCCATTCTTCCTCCACATCTCTCAGGTCCTGTCCTCTCACATTGTTATATTCTTCCCTCAACGCCTGCTGGGACTCTTCGGCTCTACTTCTCGTATTCAGTCCACTCACATTCACTACCTCTCTTCCTCCTCCCACTCGTTTGTTGCCCTTCCACTTCTGCTCCACTCATAACACTGATGATACTGTTGTGAATAAAATTTCGCTTCTTGTATTCCGAACCGGCGGCCCCTAGAGATGAACTGTGACGAATTCAAATTGAAGTCTCGTTTTAGTCAATTCAAATAGCGTAGTTGATAATGAAGTTTCATGTCAGATGTTTAAGAATTTAATTATTTTCTGAAAATTAAAAACCCATTGCCAGACGATGGATATGAATGATTTATTAATAATAATAGTAATAATAACATTTCTAAAGCCGTTCTCTTCCTCGCCAATCGCATCACCCGTAATGACTCTAATCCTATTGATGAGCGCTCTCCCGTACAACTTAACAACCACGCACAACCAACTGAGACCTTCTGAATTATTGGAATTATTTTAATCTCCTTAACTTCTATACGGCGAAAAAATCCAGCTTAACCCACTTCATGCACTCAGTCGCCACGTCGTCCAAACTAGAGGCTTTCATTTCATCCATTGCCATACATATCAAGTTTGCAAATCCGACATCCGTGCACAACCAACCACAGCAACAATATCAGCCTCTCAGAAATCCTCAACGTTCAGGTACAAATTATGTTCTCTTCCCCAGACATGATGAAGTCCCAGGTGGATGAGAGGGCTGTGGCGGCGTACGTCGCCTGCTTCTACAAGCGATTCGCGGGTGGGTTTATTGCTTAAGAACATTTAATGTGTGTTTTAACGCTCCGGGAATGTTTTTTTTTGCTTCAACTACCAAGTATTCGTCAGGTTTTCCCGTAGCAGAGCAATGAATCGTGTCTCAACGTGAGGAGGGTTTTTTAAGTAAATTGATTAGTGTCTTATATCTCTTTCGACATGTTGTTTTACACAGTGCCGTTCCTTTTTAACAAAATGACTAGCGTCACTTGTTCATTTCGAAATATTGCCTTACACGGTGTAGTGTTGTTTCAATACGGCGGCAGACAAAATGTTTTCAGGCCGTTATTCCATGAGAAGGGTTTGCGTCCGCTTTAAGGTGCTGACAAAAAACGGTCTCCTCCTACAGCTGTGAAGGTTTCATAACATGCAATAGATTATGTGCAGGCTCGTGTGGAGTACTGAAATTCAATGACATTTTATTTTTCACAGTTGGATGTTTTCATTTCTGGTTTAGAAATCGAAATCGTGTCTCATAGAGATTTGGATCTTCTTGACGTGCAATACAACATTCACAATCTCTTCTGAAGAACTACAATCGAACTAAACTGTAGTAGAATTTTGTTTTGTTTTCTAACAATCCATGTTATGAAACCAGGTCTCTCCTACCAGAATTGAATACATCATTAATCACTTGTGTAGTACTGCAATGAATGATTGGTTGCCTTTAAAATGTTGATTGTTTAAAAGACGAATTCCCAAGATCTTTAATTTAATAATTGTATCTTTTAGAATTATGAAATTGTCATATGTGCATTACATTACAGCGAAAATAATTCGTCGCGGCGGTCAAAACTCAGCTCAGGTTTCGTGAGGTGGGTGAATGAAACGACGCTGGCGGAATTTTATTTTTTTCAAAATAATTTTTACAATCTTTGCTGTTAAACTACCATTGCTATGTGCCGTGATTTTCTGGAATGATTTTAGCAAATAACGGACGATTTTTGAAGTCACGAAGAGGAGATGTCGTATAATTTTAAGAGTATAGCGCTGCAAAATTGAGTGTATTCAATGAACTTGTCTGGATCGGTGTAAATTTCGCATATTTTCCATAGGTTTGTAGTTGCGCTAGGTAGTTTGTCTCTCGGATCTAGCGGAGGGACAGTGTTTTACACAGTGTGGTGTTTTTTTCTGCAAAATGACCAGTGTCGTTTATCATTCGAAAGGTTTTCCGATCATGACTCCAACCAAGTGTTATCTTTCCCTGCGCGAAACACTGACTAAAATTGACTCATCTTCTACAATTTGGAAGTTGTCATGACATGCAATACATCATTTAACAGCTCTGTTGTAATAGCTACTCCAATTGAACTCGGTTTTTCTATATTTACGATTAAAATATTTCTCCATTTTAAAGCTATCATAACATACAAACATCATTTGAAAGACAACGTGAAGCACTGCAATACCGCCAACACATTCTTTTCGAAATTCGAATATTGATAAACAATTGTGAAAAAATATTCGTGCTGAATCTGATTCCTGTAGAGTTTAGAGTTATGTAATATAATGAATTCTGTTCTAAAATGCGGTCATTTTAACGTTGGAATAATTTCTTAAACCTATAATATTTTCTTAAATCCTAAACCTAATAATAGGACGAGTCCTGATCTCATCCATTTTTGCCCCTCTGGTCTGTCAGCACATCACACTTTGCTGACGTAAGTTATTTATGCTGTAAACATCGACCATGCTATTTTTTTTACAAGCAATAGACGCTGCTTGAAAACGTGATCGTTTCGCTGTTGCGGATGATACCTAGTCCAAACTATATTTCATATACCTTAGAAAGGTTCATTAACACTTTTTTAATTTCAATAACTACCATATTTCTACATTCTCTTCCGCTCGTAAGAGCCAATTGCTTTTGCATTGCGCTTCTGCTTTTTATCCGAATGAATCCTGAAGAGAAAACATTACAGATATGTTTTCACGAGAGAATCTTGATAACATCCGTTGAACCTAGTTTTCGACCGATTTAGACCTGTGTGTCTTCTAACCTTTCTCGGGAATTTAGAAACATTCAAGTCCCTCTATTGTCCTCGATTTTTAGGAAAAATAAACTTCTGGCAGCTTGGCGGCACTGAATGTCTGCAAGGTATAGCCTGGCGTCTTGCACCTGTCGGTCGAAATTTCTTCTAGGTACCGAGTGGCGTGCCCGGCCGTCTACGCCGGCAGAACCCCCAACCCCAATAACTTTCCTTCTTATATAAGCGTGGGCTGGCCTGCCCCATCATTCATTTGTCGCTCTTGCTTCGGACGCAGCGCACTCCCGCCTCACTCGATCCAACAGATCGTCGAACTTTTTCGAAAGGGAAGATTCAGTGTGGGGCGGCCCATCTGGGCAGCGGATTAGTGACCCGCTGCCCCTAGAGCCACAGATGGGGTCAGCAATTATTGTCCTGCCGTACTGAATTTGCTCTCAGTGCGCTGCGTCCTATCAGATTTGTCGACACAAATTTTTGCCGACCCACAAAATTTGTCGAGTTATAAACTTGTCGACGTACAAATTTTTGCCGACTTACAAAATTTGTCGACACAAAAATTTGTCAGCACAAGAATTTGTCGACACAAAAATTTGTCGACACAAAAATTTGTCGACACAAGAATTTGTCGACACACGACTTTTGTCAACACACGAATTCCACGACACACAAACTTTGTCGATATACCCGCAGATGAAAACGTGTCTCATATGACGTTCCTCTGCGAACCGTTCAATGTTTGACTTAGAAATCTTGCTCTAAGGCTGATGCCTGCCATATGCAGATGCCTGCCATCGGTGTTTGGTCTTGAAGTCAGCGGCACACGGGCGGCCCGTCATACCTACCCGCAGATGATTACGGGGGTCACATATGACTTTCCTTTGCGTGTCGACACACCAATTTTGTTGACACACAAATTTTGTCAACACAAGAAGTTGTCAACACAAGAAGTTGTCAACACAAGAAATTGTCTACACGACAAATTTGTCGACACGACAAATTTGTTGACACGACAAATTTGTTGACACAAATTTTGTCAATACAAAATTTGTCAACACATCATTTTGTCGACACAAAATTTGTTGACACATCAATTTGTCTACACAAGAATTTGTCGACACAAGAATTTGTTGACACAAGAATTTGTCTACAAAAGAATTTGCCAACACAAGAATTTGTCGACACAAGAATTTGTCGACACAAGAATTTGTCGACACAAGAATTTGTCGACACACGAATTTGTCGACACAAGAATTTGTCGACACAAGAATTTGTCGACACAAAAATTTTGTCGACACACAAAATTTGTTGACACATTTGTCGACGCATTTGTTGACACAAAATTTGTCAACTTATAAATTTGTCGACTTATACATATGTTGACTTATAAATTTGTTGACCTATAAATTTGTCGACACACATTTTGCGATCTTACAAAATTTGTTGACATGGAAATTGGTCGACACACTAATTTTTCGACACAAAATTATCAACTTATAAATTTAGCGACTTATAAATTTGTCGACTAATAAATTTGTCGACTCATAAATTTGTTGACACAAAAATTTTGGCGACACAAAACATCTGTTGACAGAAAATTTGTCGACACAAAAAGTTTGTCAACAAATTTTTTGTTGGCACTGGATATTTTTATGTCGACACAAAAAATTTGTTGATACAAAAATTTGCAGACACAAAAAATTGTTGACACCAAACTTTTGTTGACACAGAAAGTCTTTGTCGACACGAAGAATTTTGTCGACAAAATTTTGTCTACACAAAAAAATTTGTCGACAATTTTTTTTTGTCAACAATATTACCAAAGGCCACATGACGTGTGTTCGGGAATTGTTCAAAGGTTTGGGTTTGTAAATCCTGCTCACACACAGCGGTTCCTAAACAATGCTTGTGAAGTCATACGACATACCCTCTATGCTGGCACCATCGATGTTAGGTTTGGAAGTAGGTTTTGCAGTAAGCTGTCCCCCAACAGCCCTTCACACCAACTTGCAGATGATTATGTGTCACATATGACGTTCCTCTTGTTCAGAAACAGTGGGTCTCAATCAACACTTGATTAGTCCTACAAGCATAGTCTACATCCTGACACCTTCGATGTTTTGGGTTTGAAGTAAGCTGTCCCCGCACAGCCCTCCACACCTGCAGGCAGACGATCACGGGTCATGAATGACGTCCTCCGGGACTACGACACCGTTTGCACTGATACAACGATACTTAGTGGTTCCTGGTCAATACTCGATGCACATTAAGTCATCTGTACCTGGCAATTACAAGTAAATGAGTTTCGCTTGCCAGCAACAGAGGATCATGGGTCAAATATGACGTACCGCGGGACCCAAGTCAATGTCGCTCTACAAACCCAACGTAATCCAGCGGTTTCTCGGCGATATTTAGTTTCTTTTCCGTCATAAGCGAATAACAGACCCAGAGCTCATACGGACGCTAGCAATGCGTGTGATTGAAATCCAACGTAAACAGTGCTTTAGGGTCAGCATTGCAGCCCACATTGCACAATAACTAAATTATGCAATACATTCCGCACATATTGGCATTATTTTATGTCTCATACAAAAAATTACGGGTACCATACCTACTATTTTCTCTCATGAACAAACATATGGTATGCCATGCGATGTGGCGGTGATTGAGGGCGTATATCTGAATCGTAACATCCCCTTTATACTTCAATCTCCTTTGTTTTAGTGACGATGTCCGCAATCACCTCAGCGACAGGCGAGCGATCGCGAGTCGTCAGATGACCGCGTCACAGGCTCGCATTGTGCACGACGAGTACCTCCATACCGAGTGCCTACGGCACTCCGGTTTATTCTGAAGTTCACGTATACTGGCCAGTTGAGTGCAACATAGTACTAAGCTGTGACAGCGCCTCCAGGCAGTCCTACCTTTGAGGCGTACAGGAACAGGAATCGCGCAACTAGACACAGCCTTCCACAAAGGAGCTCGGCTCCGGGTCGAATGCGCACTTTGCGCCTACATCAGGCTGTCATTGAATCGGGGCCCCGAGTGAATCCGTTAATGCGTCAATCGTCCCCCTAAAGGCTCACTTAGTAACCACTAGGGGCAAGACCGCCTTTTTCTATCCGACACATTCCGGCAGAAGTACAACAGATCTCCAGCTCCGCGCTCTGGCAGCCCAGACCCTGCGCAGCTATGTCCTCAGCGTGTCACTGACGGGTATTCTTGCTCGCATCCGTGGTCCATTAAACGAATAGCATGCGAGTTCCCCCGCAGTCACCGCATTGAAAGCAGGACCGCTCCCCTTCCCGTAAGTAGTAACGCTCTTCCGGCAGCCCTTTGGAGTCGCCAAGCACACGGGCGCGAAGCCACGCCTTTGGTCAAACGCTTACTGTCCAAAGGCCTCTTTTGGAGAAGGCGCCGCGACCCCCTCCCCTCCTCTCGATCACACTCTCGCACCGACAACACGAGGGCGTTCTCAAGCTCCTTGGGTTAGACTTCCTGCTCAACGGCGTAATCACGGCAGGGCCCAGACAACCAGCTTTCGCATCTCGTAGCCTTTCGATCCCTAAGGCTTCGGGAGGGGATCAACTGTTGATCGACCTCTCATAACTAAACAAATACATCCCGGTAACCGCGTTTTGAGGGTCCAACTTGCAACGAATTCGAGCAATGCTGAAGTCCCCCTTCTAATTCACCGGGTTGGACACCAAGAAAGCTTTCCCGCACGTCCCAATTCATCCCAGGTTCCGAAGTTCCTAGACTTCAAACTACGAAGCTAACGGTACCTTATCTCAATCCTCTCATGCGGCTTCAACCTGGGACCAAAAATCTTTACAGCGATCGCGAAGCTACCCCTTCTCTTGCTCCACCAGCTATGGATAGATGCCGCCTACTACATCGACGACTGGCTGCTCCGGGCACCAACAGCACTCGTGTAGACGGACGCATCGGGCGACGCGCGGGCTCTGCATGCTGCAGCGACCAGCAGTCTTACGGCCGCTGGTCGCCATTTGGATGTATCCTCCATGTTACGTCGAAGGAATTGCCGGTTATAGTACATGCGCTGCGGGCATGAGCTCATTGGCACCACACTACAGTCCGCGTGTTGTCAGACAACAGGGCGGGGGATAACCATGGCGAACCAGTTTGGGTTCCAGCAAGGCCTCGGCGTTATAGAAGTTCGGAACAGAGCTCCTAAGATCCTCCAGCGTCGTCACTTCTTGCTTCTTCCGACCTTCCTTCCCGAATTGCAGAACGTCTGGGCCGATCAGCTCTCACGCCTCCTACCAGGAAAACTGAGTGTACGCGACCGCCTCAAGGCCTCGCCCGCCTCCCTGCCCTGACCGGGACTAGTCAAATAGACCCCTTTGCGCATCCAAGAAACGACAATTTCTCACTTTTTGCAGCTCCGTTTCATCACTCACGAGCAGCTTTCGTGGTCTCCCTCCAATGCGACTGGACCCAGTGGAGGGAAATATACCTGTTCTCTCCATACAGCCTGATCCTCCAGGTGCTCCACAAGCTTGAGACGTACCGCTACAGCGGCGTCCTCGTGGTGTCCGATCACCTCAACGCACTGTGGGGGCCCATGGTCGTCGCGTCCTTCAGTGACCTTTCGCCTGTCCTCGACGTGTCACAGCGCGTCGAACGCAGGGAGGTGCCTCTAACATCACGACCCTTCAAGAGTTATCTCGCATCAAGTTTTTCAGAGCGGTGGTTACCATCAAATACAATAGATCGCTTGCAGACACCCTGATCAACACGCACAAACGGTCCACACAACGCCAATACCAAAGCTTCTGGACTCGTTTCCAAGCGGGGCTATGCGCCACGAAGGTGCAGTCCGTCAACCAGTCCACCCTCTTCACATTCGTACACTGTACCGGCAAGCAGAAGCAGCTCATTCCTCGTACAGTTTTGGCTTATAGGAATGCGCTTCATTTGCCTTTCTTTAATGGGTTTGGCGTCACGACCCGCGAGGCGATCTTCAAGGAACTGGCAAAGGCCCAGTTTCACGAGAATCCACCATAAAGACGTTTAGTGCCGCAGTGGGAGCTGGAACATGTTTTCGACACGCTCACCTCTCTTCGCTTCAATACTCAAACGACGTCTGTACTGAAGCTCTTTCAGAAGATTCCGTTTCTCGTCGCTCTAGCAGCAGGAAACAGGGTATCTGAGATTGCAGCAACGGCACGCACGGGACTACATTTCACCAAGAAATCTCCATGCGCGCTCGTTCTGACCGCTGACAAGTTCCAGTACTGACACCAGACCCTCACCCACACGCCACCGCTCATCTTTACCGCCTCGCTGCTGCCAGATGGCCGGGCAGATGGCCTGAGCCCTATGACCGTGCTCTAAGCCTACGTAGCACGATGTCCGTCGAACAACGACTTGTTGCTCATCTATGCTACTTCAGGCAAACCACATAAGGTATCATCGGTGGGGCATTACATCTGCTCGTTTATCAATGAAGCCACACCGCATGCCTTCACTAAAGCTCACGACGCCTGAAAATCTGCCTCATCTCTCGCTTGGACGCGTGGGGTCCCTCCTCATATCCAAAGAGTTCGGGAAGTTGCTCTACGTGTTTGGGCACAAGGACCTATTTGGAGTGGGGAACCCTAACCAACCTTGCGTCTCACTGCGAACCAGGTAGATAGTCCCTCTCGCTGAATGGTTTGTGACCTCACGCTTGCTAATGCCAGAAACTTTGGTACATATTATAGGGTATGTGTATAGATTATCTTACCAATCGTTCTGAAGTACTCAACGCTACGGTTTCGGGATAAGGACGTTGGATTCCTCAGTATATATATACTTTATCCGACTCACTATACGGCAAGGTTACCATATTAGTTATGGCACACAGGGTAGATACTGGCTGTGCACTCACACTCATCCTAGAAGGCAGTATATATTGACGTACATAATTACTATTTAGGTGTTCATACCCTAGGCCCGCAAATTATTTGGCCGCTATGAGCTCGTATATTGGCTGTGGTAGGCACCAAGCAATACTTGTATTGGCCGATGATTACAGTCATTACCACCATTTATACAAACGTGTATCATTCCTTAAATGGCAAGCTCTTCTTTGGGAACACCCAGTTTAAGATGCAGCCGATCCATCCATCTTTTGTGCTCTTCTGGCATCGGCCAGCTTGCGCTATTTTCTAGGTAAAAGCATATACCTCTTACAAGTGGGAGAGAATATAACTCCCCCTGCTATCTCAACAATGCACTGACGCCTCCTCCCGGAAAAAAAGCCTTGCTAGCCCTCATGAATGATGGGGCAGGCTAGCCCACGCTTATATGGAAAGGAAGGGGGTTTTGAGGGGTTCTCTGCGTAGACGAGCCGGGCGCACCATTCGGTACCTAGAAGACATTTTGACCGACTGGACAAAGACGCCACGCTATACCTAACAGACATTCAGCGCCGCAAAGCGACGGGGCTGGAGCAACTTAGAAGTTTCGAAACTCCCGAGTAAGGTTAAAAGACACAAAGGTCTCAATCGGTCAAAAACTACGTTCAACGGATGTTATCAAGATTCTTTTGTTAAAACGTTTCTGTAATGTTTTCTCTTCAGGATTCATTCGAATAGAAAGCAGAAGCGCAATGCAAAACCATATTGCTCATACCCATTACAGAGAAATAGTTTTTTATCGATAGACTCTAGATAACAGAAGTTATATTATACAACAACCTTATTCCGCATTAAAATTACAGATAAGCGAAGGAGACGCAGTCGCAGCAGCAGCAGCAGCAGCAGCGAGTCGAGAAAAGATGACAGCGATGAAAGCAGTAGCTCTAAATCGTCCCACAGCTCTGGAATTAGAACCGAACGGAAGAGGAGAAGCCAAAGCACTTCAAAAACTAGACGCTCTTCCAGAAACAAACACAAGCCAAGAGAAAGATCTCAAAGCAGGTCCAGCAGTTCTTCGAGTTATAACTCCGATCAAAGCAGGAGCACTAGGGGGTTGAAAAATAAAAGTGAAATACATCACAGCAGTGGCAGTACTGCAAGCAGCAGCTCCATAACTGGCCACACCAGAAGAGGATCCAAAAACAGAAGTGGTAGAATTTGCAGCAGGAGCAGTAGTAGTTCAGGCAGCACCCCCGACTCCCGCAAAAACAAGAAACAGTTTAAGCACAGAAGCGAGAAAGGACCCAAAAAAAGCAGTAGTCTTGAACGAAAAAGAAAAGACGAAAAGAGAAGAAAAAGTCGCGATAGGCTGCGCAGTACCGATCGTAGTCTCTCTAAGACCAGAAATCGCAGAGACCGGCGAAGCAGTCGTGAGAGGCAGCATAGTTCAGATCGAAGTCTCTCGCAGACCAGATACGTCAGGCACTGGCGAAGACGCAGTTACCGCAGCAGCCCAGACCGAAGCGACGTTAAGAACAGAGTGAGCAGAGGGTATGACGAAAGGTCTCCTGGCTCAAGCAGGAACATGGAAATGTTTCTTGGCTCGAGCAGGAAAAAGGATAGTTACAAAGAAGATTTACGCGCTCGTGAAAGAAGAAATCGCAGTTGGAGTAACAGTAGCAGCCAGGATGATGAGTCTCCTCAAACCAGTAGTTCTCAGTTCTATACTCTGAATAAGAAACAAGGAGAGAAGTTTTCAAGTTACCTTCCGCCAAAACGACTTGACAGCTGGTCTCAAATCAGGATGGAAATCTCTACTCCTATACGGTATCCAGGTCTTCCGTCGCGCCCCTACGGGGGAGCCTATTATGACTCACGTTGAGGCTCTGGTGGAAATGAGGCCCAAATCAATCAATCCAGGTCTTTCGAGAAGTGACTCCAGTCAAGGTGATGAAATGAACTCCGCATTCAACCAATTACCCCTCGCACAAATGTTCAGTTTTCGGACTGTTCCACTGACAGTCCCTCTGACAGTCCCTTCTAATCCTTCTCCAGTCCAATTTGAGTGGCAATTTCAAGACGAACACGGAGCTTGGATAACGTACGGTAAACCAAACTCCGTTGGTAACGGGTCCAACGCAACTACGACCTCCTCGGACGACATCGAGAATCACTTCGTCCTGAACCCAAACAGTTCACCGGTACTTGTCCAAACCAAGCACAACAGTTATATACTGGACTTTCAAAACAAGACTCAGATGAACACGAAAACAAATGTAAAGCGCCCCATTCGTCGAATCCCCAAACAATCGGCTATCATCACACCGATCAACGCCCATACTTTCCCCCGTGCCGCTCCTACGAATCTTGCCTCGGCGAGCTTTGAGTGGCAATTTGAAGATGAGCACGGAACTTGGATTACGTATGGCAAACCAAACTCGGCCGGGAATGTGTCGCACATCACCACAACTTGTTCGGATGATATTGAGAAGCACTACGTCAGCAATCCGACTCCTCTAACAATAAACAGCAAAAACAACGCTCAGTACGTTTTGGACTTTACGAGCAAGACTCAAACAAACCAACAAACCTCAGTTCAACGAAGAATCAGAAGAGTGCCGAAAACCTCGCCTTCAAATACAGCGACTCCTAAAGGAAGCACATTCGTGTGGTCCTTCAAAGACGAACACGACAACTGGATAAAGTATGGGGAAGCAAGCAGCTCAAACGAAGCTACCTCCGCCACGACTACCACTTCTGATGATATTGAAACAAAATACGCCCGCAATCCAACTGCATCCTTGGAAATAGCCAGTGGCCATCATAAGTATATCCTTGATTTCTATGCGATGACGCAAACAAACATCAGTACTAAAGCTGTTCGGGACATTCGACGCCAGCTGGTCACACCGAGTGACCTGCCTTCCAACTGGACACCCATGAGCCCGGCTGATAAGGGCCTACGTGTAGTCGCCTTGAGCTCGACTGACAAGGAGCACATTAGTCAAGTGGCATTCGTTAAGAAAACGCTTCCTTCCAACTTCACCATCACCAAGCTATTTCGAATTCAGAACGAGCACCTCTGGATGGACTTTGTGAGCCGGAGAAAACGATTGAAGAAACGAAATCCCCAAATTAAGTATAAAGAGGTCTATTTGTTTCATGGCACTGATCACAAACACGTGCAGTCCATATGTGCAGAAAACTTGGACTTCCGTTTGAATGGGACACACGCAACCATGTACGGCAAGGGAACCTATTTTGCCACCAGGTAAGGGAACATAAAAAAATCAACGCTCTCACCATATTTTGCAATATGAGCGCAATGAAATATTTTAATTCCATATGCACGGCTACCTACACGAAAACGGATCGTGAAGGTGTTTGAAGATTAAAGGGTAATTAAAGTTATAGTCTTGCATGAGTAATTCTCCGAGGTTTCACCGGTAATTTATTTAAAAACTACCTCAACGGCAATTGATTTCCTTTCATCGAAAGCTAACGGCTATCATTCCAGTAACGAAAACAAATAATTACATCAGCTTCCTACGCTACTAAAATTATATTTCCTCAGTATTTATTTGTATTTTTTCCTTTTTCTGCAACTTTGCTTTTTAATTTGCAGCGCAGCGTACTCGGCTAGATACGCTGGCAGCGGTCCGACCAAGCTGATGTTCATCGTCAAAGTCCTGATCGGGCATTACACCGTCGGCAACACAAATCTACGCAGGCCTCCAAAAGACGCGTAAGTTGGTTACTGTATTTCTTTGTAATGAAATATTTGCCAGATTTGGTGGTATCCCGTCACGAAAGGCACTAGAAATTGCACCGCACTCGGGAGCTCATAAAAACTCTGTTCAGAGTTCCGATGGAAATAGTCCCCTTAAATTAATCTAATCTGGCGCTGGTATCTGCTGTTGGTGTTCAGCTACCAACGGCATTAGACCTCTGATGTTTCATTGTATTTTCTGGAGACTGGGAACAGTAACGGAAGGACGAGTTGCAGCAGGCCATGCTTTAATGTTTTTGAACTCAAGCTTCATATTATTTACCAATTTTCAAAGCACGAATTTTAACACTAGAGAGTGGTATCAACTGCAGAAAGGATAGATTCTTGCCGGACACATCTGGCCACATGTTAGCATGATGGGGGGGGGGGGGGGGGGGGGGGGGGGGGGATAATATTGACCCATATATGCATGGAAGCCTGTAAGACCCCAATGGTTACACTCTTTTAATCGTATAGACAGGACTTCACTTTTACACAAGGCTCACTACTGCACAGTGTTGACCAGTCCAAGGCTGTCCCCTTCATGCCATATCCCTCCGTTTACAATCAATTCTTGCTTCAGATCTACTGATACACTCTCAGGGCAGTTTATCAAAGCTTCGTAAACTTACTACGTCAATCACCGCGAATGTCACAAACTGTCGATGGATTCTCCTGGAACACGAATTGATTCAATGCAATTTGGAAATAAAATGTTAAAAAGTCAATCAATCTGATCTTACTGCAGAGTTAGTCTTTGCAGAAAACAGGACGATATTTTAAAACGCTCCTTTATATTAGTAACTAGATTTATGTACGAAAATTCTTGCAGCGTAGTTCTGCCACTCGGGAAAATGGCGGACAATGTTTAGACAAATGTTTAGCAATTCACGGACCGGTCCTGCTAGAGAGGTGGCAACCTACATGTGAATGAGAATTTTATCGATAAGTGTTTATTTTCACTACGAAATGATGTTTAATCGCGTGTCTACAGTGACTAGAGCGACATCTATTGAATTTTATCGAACTGTGGTTGGTTGGTTTCACCAATCGTACTAGTGTAGCTGATGAAATATCCCCTAAATGTTACTCTCGGTGTGGGTAGACAACTCGGAAATTCGGGTCATGGCGGGACAAGTTTGATACGGAGAAAACTAACCCACGATATCATGACAAGATCAATATGAATGAATTATGATTTCATTTAGAAAAACTTCCTTAACAAAGACTCCATCATGCGGCACAAGAATACGAGTCCAGCACGCTCAGCACTCGACAATCTAATTCAACAAAAGTTGTGGTTCAAGCTTTCAAGCTCTAACAGCGTCCAGAGGAAGTTCACCCTTCTTGAAAATGTAAATAAAAAAATATAGACCATTTAGCTTCGCTCGTTTTTGAGACCACGCGATTGCAAGGAATAGACTTACAGAAAAAGTTCACGATTAATTGTGTGGGTAATCTTATTCGTTAGACGGAAATCTTTTTCGATCTTTTTTTTTTACATTGTGTGCTGTGAATTCAATTTATACAGATACAGATACTAGGCCGCATCCCCCACAAAGGGGGGTGGCCGACGGCAAGGCGCACCTCACACCCTCATACGCTCACACTCACACAACTTAGCCCTTTTGTGCAAAAGGGTCCGGCCGGTAGCCCCTCAACTTACA
>SDVV010006328.1:0-18533 GCA_016164225.1 Gammarus roeselii
TGTGCACGGGACACACGTGGATAACTAGGATAGGACCAAACGCGCCACCTTGCCCCTGTTGCCACCAAGTGGCTATCAGCGTGAAACATTTACTGATGGATTGCAACGCACTCGCGGCAGCCCGACGAGCGTTTCTAGATCCCCCGTGCAACCTACAAAGCCTACTCACGGACCCAACCTACCGTATAAAGCTTATCGCTTTCGGAAAACACACCGGACTATACGAAGCTGTCTAAACCTAAAACACCTGTGCAAATGAGGTGGTCTCTCCACCCCATTACGCACAAAAATAACAACACATTTTACGAAGATACGCATTAACTTTTTACTCTCTCTTACGCGCTAGTACGCGGATTTGCCACAGTTGAAATATGTACCGACTTCATTTTGACGAAACTAATATTTTCGCACGCGAGGCTGTGCGGACTTACCCGAATCAACGACGGTCGCGCCCTACGGGGGAGCCTATCATAACTCACGTTGAGGCTCTGGTAGAAATGAGGCCCAAATCAAATCGACCATCTGGTAGTAGTGATGCGATAGAGATGGGCGGTGTGGTGTGGTTGCGGGCTTGGTTCTTGAATAGGAACTTGTCAGCGGTCTGTATGAGAGCGCATGAAGGGTTCTTGAAGAAGTGAAACCCCGTGCATGACATGGCTGCAATCTCAGAGACCCTGTTTACTGCTGCGAGAGCGACGAGAAACAGAGTCTTCTGAGAGAGCGCCAATACTGACGTCGTCTGGGTATTGAAAAGAGGAGAAGCGAGCATGTCGAGGACAGGTTCTAGCATGTATTGTGGCACGAAACACCTTTGCCGCGGGTTTTCGTGAAACTGAGCCCTCGCCAGTTTCTTGAAGATAGACTCTAGGGTCGTGACTCCAAACCCGTGCAAGAGAGGCAAATGGAGCGCATTCCTGTGAACCAACACGGTACGAGGATAGAGCTGCCTTTGCTTGCCGGAAAAGTGCAGGAACGTTAAGAGTGTGGTCTGGTTGATGAACTGCACCTTTGTGGCTCGCAGTCACGAAGGAATCGAGTCCAGACGCTTTGGTATTGGCGTTGGGTCGATAGGCGGTGCGTGTTGACCAGGTTGTCTGCCAGCGACCTAGTGAACTTGATAGTGAGGACTCTTTGCAGAAATGGAATAAGAGATAACTCAAGAAATGCCTTGATGTTAGATAGGCCTCCTTGCCCTCGCCGCGCTGGCACACGTTGAGGGTGAGCGAAATCTCACGGAAGAAAGCGACGCCTTTGGGCTATCACGAGGTACCACGAGGACGCCGCTGTAGCTGTACGTTTCGAGCTTGCGGAACACCTGGTGGATCAGGTTGTGTGGAGGATAGTTATTTTTATGTTTACTGATATCAGTCGGACTGGAGAGAATCCACTAAAGCTGCTCACGACTGACGATACGGATCTGCAAACAGTGGAAGCTTGTGGGTTCCCAGATGTGCAAAAAGGTCTATTTGCATGGAATGCACGGGGTTGAGAGGCGGGCGGAGCATTGAGGCATTAGCGTCCACTCCGTCTGGACTGGTTGATGTCGTGAAAGCAGATCGGCCCAGATGTACTGCGATCCGGGACGGTAGGTCGCGAGAAGAGATGCGTAACGATGCTGGAGGATTCGTAAGAGCTGCGCTCCGATCCTCTGCAACGCCGACGTCTTGCTGGAACCAGAGTGATTTCCCATGGCTACTGCTGCCATGTTGTCTGACAACACGCGGACTGTGGTGTGGTGCCAATGAGGTCGTGTCTGCAGAGCATGGATCATAGCCAGCGCTGCTTTCGACGAAGTATAGAGTTAGCGTTCCACGCTGACTATCGGCCGTACAACTGCTGGTCGCTACAGCAGATTGACCCCTACGCTTCGTCTGATGAGTCCGTCCACAGGAGGTGCTCCGGTGAAGGCATTGCGGACGGGACGTGGTAGTGAAGGAAGGTATCTCTGCTCCAGTACTGTACTGCAATGCGGTAATAGGTGTTAAGTGCGGTGGGCTTGCTGGGTAAGCGCAGGGACAGTGTTGCTAGTAACACTTCGTTGAAGAAGTGACGAGAGGAAAGGTGTAAAGAAATTGATTAGGCCGAGAAAACTTTTATTCTGTTGAAGCGAGAGTTTCGCGAGATAGTATGTCTATACATGTCCCTGCAACGTTCGATGTGTTGTGAGGTAGGGGCGATGGACCTGACCTCTCCGTTTAGCGTCACTCCCAGGGAGTCTATCTGCTGGATGGGGCTTCCAGAATAGACTTCCCCAGGTGGATGTGGAAGCCTAGCTCGAGAAGAATGGCGCTGGCCGCCTTTGTGATGAGCCGGCACTGATGGTGTGTTATTCCTCCATACTGCCATCCGGGGAGTACTGGGACCATATAGCCTCAGCACCTTACGAGTTCCTGTACCTTCTGTGGCACCCGTACATACCATAGACGTTCGCCGCGCAAAGGGCTTCGCCTTTGCGCAGTAGTAAACCTTGACTCGAACATTGGAAAAGAAGAAAAACAAATACCAACTTGATGCAGCACTGTTGGCTAGTTTGACATTCGGCGCCAGAAGGACGATAACTCCAGCGCGCTAGAAAGCCTCGTCACTCTAATCTAATTTAATCTTTGTTACTGTTGTTGCTCAACCCCAGCTCCCCCTGCGATGAAGAAACCACAGCAAGCGCGCAACCCGAGGCCCCGGGAACCCACCGACATTTGCATGTTGTGGATGTTCTAGCAGATGCAGGCATTTATATTATGCCTATATCCCTGAGGAAGTTGATGCCGTCTCTCGGGCGTTCCCACAGATCACGTACCGACGTGATGTTGTGGTCGAGACGGCCGGGCACGACGTCATGACGTGCTCGACAGTATCGGGCGAAACCCTGCATCGCAGACAAAGGTCGAAAGGGATATTCCCCAGTCTATGCTGGTATGACTGGAGGACTGTATGATGCCCGCACCTCAGCCGCGACAGGTGGTCCTGGTCACCTCTGGGCAACCCCAACTCCTCCACGTCCACCCCAGGCGGGTGACTCCTCTGAACTGTGTTAACTCTGTGTTCGCCCAATCCAAGGGCTGTGAAATGTGTGTATCTGTATGTGCATAGATGAGTTGTCTGTAGGACGAGGAATGGTCGTGTAGGTTTGACAGGGGTTCAGCAGGTGGTGGCAGGAATGTGTCTGGTCTACAATTTTGTTGAAAAATTGAGTCCTTCTCGTATCAAGATGATGTTCGAGAGGGAGGATCTTGGTTTCCTCATGCAGGTAGGAAATTGGTGCGGACTTTGTACAGCCCGTTGCGATGCGCAAGGCCGGGTTCTGTTTTCATTGTAAGGAATTAATATGTGTGGGTGCAAGGTCAGAGGACCAGGCGGTGTTAGCGTAGGTGATGATGGGTCTAATAAATTTTTGGAATGGTGTTGTAATCGATTTCTTGGAGTGACCGTAGGTGGTTGTGTCAAGCACCCGGGACACATTGTCTTGGTATGGCTTTAGCGCCAATGTTGTTGGTGCGAAATTTGAATGTCATCCCCGTGTCATGAGTTACTCTAAGGATTGTGGTAGTGGGACTGTGGGGTACATGAGTGTTGTTAAGCGTAACGAGGGGGTGAACACGGTGTTCACTGTTGTCTGGTGTTAATAATGTTAGGGAAGACTTTCTAGCAAACACCCTCATTATGTTATCCTGCAGCCAGACTTCAAGAGAGTTCAGGTACTGCTAGAGGTGTGCAGCGGCGATCTCGTGTTTGTGGTGTTGCGTGATTATTGTGAGGTTGTCCGCATATGAACTGATAGTTGTTGAGTTCTGTTGGATTTGGCAGGTCGTGCATGAAGGTGTTGAAAAGAGAGGGAAAGGAAGGAGCCCTGTGGGACACCATTGGGGAAGTGGCGCTTCGGGATCGCTTGTTATTATAGCGAGTGTGTGCTTGTCTGCCTGAGAGTAAATCCATTTCTTGTAGTTCGGATGTATCTGTGTGTTCAGTATTTTGTTTATGAGGACGTATTTCGGAACTGTGTCATAGGCTTCACTAATGTCGATAGCGCATACCAGGGTTCGTTTGGCTGGCTTCTTTTCATTCAGGCCTTCATTGATGGTCTTGGTGGGGCTGAAGAGGATTGTGGTTGTCGAGTGTTTGGTCCTGAAACCGTGTTGTGTGGGGGAGAGTGGGATGTGGCTATTAATTTTGTTTAGAACCAGCATCTCCAAGAATTTCGAGGGGTTCGGGAGAAGAGAAATATGTCTGTATGAGGCTGGATCTGTGTGAGCTTTGTTGGGTTTCAGGATGGGTATGATTTTCCCTTGTTTCCAGGTGTTGGGTATTGTATTGTGTAATATGGAAAATATGAAGATGTCTGTGAGGGTCGCGATGGCGTGAGGACCTAGATGTTGAAGGTGAATGTATGATATGCCATCTGGACCCGTTGCTGATGAGTTTTTAGTTTGGCGGATGGCAGCTATGGTCATGGCTTGTGTGAAAGAAGGTTCGTTATTTGGGTCGATACGTAATTTGTTAACTGTTTGAGTATCCACCTATTGTCTGGATGGTGTGGTAGGTGGCAAGTGATTGCGTAGCGTTTGTTGAGTATGTCCGTTTCTTGTTGGCGTGAAGGGATGGTGTGGGTGTTGGGTGGTAGGATTGCCTCATGTGTGTCCACGTGGTATGTGTTTTTGTTGTTGAGGCTTCTAATAAGTTTCCATCATTTTGATGGTGAGTTTCGGGAATTTGTTTGCAAGCACATCCTGCCATAGGTTCGTCTGTTGCTCACAAATATCTTCATCTATTTTTGCGTTTAGGGTTTGAATCTGTGTGATTCGGTCATTGGTGGAGGGTAAATTACGTGGATGATTTCGTTGCTGAATTCCGCGCCTAATGTGGGCCGAGAAAGCTGGGTTGAAGCCACGAACGAACCCGGCGGGTATGTGTTGCCTGTCTGCGTGGGTAAGTGCTGCTGTGAAGTGTCTTGTGGCCGTGTCAATGAATGTATATTGGGTGATGTCAAAGTCTTGAAGGGGGTTTCAATAGATATCGTGTATTCGTCCCAGTCTGGTCTCTTGTAATTTTGAAAGGTATGAAGAGGCTTATTATGGACTGGGGATCGGAGTTGATAATTAATGACTATTGGAAGTTGGTGGTACGATATGACCTGGTGGACCATCCACTGTCAATTTAGAGCAAGATTGGGAGAGCAGAATGAGACGTCCGGGGAGGTCTGTTGGGTGTTTGGGTTGAAAGGTTTGCGAGTGGGAGTGTTTGTGTTGTTTAGTGTGATGAGTGTATCTAGTTGATCAGCGAGAACACTGCCCCTCCGGTCAGCGCTCCTGATGTGCTATCGGTGCCCGGAGCAGTCAGTCGTCGATGTAGAAGGCCACGCCTATCCCTTGCTGTTAGAGTAAGCGAAGAGGTAGTTTCGCGACCATCGTAAAGATTTTCGGACTAGGTTGTGGCCGAATGGAAGAGCCGAGAAAAGTTATAGCTGTCCTCGTAGTTTGAAAATCAGGTATTTATGGAATCTGGGGTGGATTGGGACGTGCCGGAAAAGCGTCCTTGATGTCCAATTTGGTAAACCAAAGAGGATGTTTTAGTACGACCCGTATTCTTTGCGGGTTGGACACTTGGAACGTAGTTACCGGGATGGATTTGTTGAGCTTGGAGAGGTCGATCGCTGAACGATCCCTTCCCGAAGCTTCGGCAATCGCAAAGATGCGAGACACGAAGGCCAGTTGTTTGGGCACCGCCTTGACTACCTTTCCGCAGGAAGTAGCTTTGCACAGAGGCAGTATCGTAACCAATGAGTGACGAGTGAGTTCGTAAACACCATCGCATACTGTTCTTTGTGTTTAAGCTCCAAAGTTCACAAGTTTCATGGTTATAGAAGCTTTTTTGTGCTGTATCAAAATAAGAGCCGGTCACTTCTATAAGCCGAATATCGTTCCGAGACCGAATATCGTCTCGCAAGGTTAAAGTTTTCAACTTGATTGGAGAGATCGACTATCATCTCTTCAGAGCAAGAGCAATAAGGCACCTCAGAGGGATACCCCCTGGGGGTCCTCGTTAACCACCTAATTTCATTAGTCCCTTTGTGTAAATACGTTTTGAGTTAGAAGATCCCTCCACCGTTTCCCCTTTCAGTTTATAGCTACTTCCCCCCCTCGGTGCACAAAGAGGTGAGCCCTCCACTGACACCGGGGTTTGAAAAGAAAATAAAATGTTACAAAAAAAGTTAACAAATCAAAAACCGTACTACAAAAAAATAAACGTTGTCTACTTATAAGATTATATTTGAGTTATTTCAAGTTAAATTTAAGATCGTATATAAATACTTGGAGAGGTCGATCACTAAGCGTTCCCTTCCCGAAGCCTTGGGAACCGCAAAGATGCGCAAGTACACTTGGGTAAGTAAGGTCCGTGGTGCAGTGGTGGAGAGAGCACTGATGGATTTTGTGCTGATATCGAGGAGAGTGGTGGGGAGGTTGTTGGATGTGCGGGTGTTGATAGGGGAGGGTGGAGGAGTGTCTGATCATCTGCTGGTGGAACGTCGATAAAGAGTGGAGCAAAAGTGGAAGGGTAACAAACGAGTGGGAGGAGGAAGAGAGGTAGTGATAGAGTGTGGACTGAATGTGAGAGGTTCCAGCAGGCGTTGAGGAAAGAACATAAAAACGTGAGAGGACAGGACCTGAGAGATGTGGAAGAAGAATGGGAGACGTTAAGTAATGCGTTGCTGAGATGTTCGAAGAAGGTGTATGGTGCGCGCCGTGTGGGTGGGTGCAGAAGGAAAGGTTGTGAGTGGTGGAATGAGGAGGTCAAACCGGCGGTGGCACGGAAAAGAAGAGAGTTAGAGGAGTGGTTGCAGGTGATGTCGGTGGTCGCTTATGAAAGCCACAAAGAGAGGAGAAGCGAAGTGAAGCGGTTGGTGAGGAGAGCCAAAAAGGACGCTGATGCCAGGTGGGGCAGACGGCTGTGCCAGAATTTTGAGGAGAACCGAAAGATGTTCTGGAATGAGGTGAAGAGGGTGAGAAAGGAGTGGTAGAGGGTGTGCCGATCGGATTTTTGCAGTGAGACAGGTTTTCAAGAAGTACCTTGCCAAAGGAAAGGATGTGTTCTGGGCCTTCATGGATCTGAAGATGGCATACGACAGGATTGACAGGGAAGCGCTGTGGAGGGTGTTGCGTTTGTATGGAGTGGGCGGACATCTGTTGAAAGCGGTGCAGAGTGTCTATGTTGGCAGCCGAGCATGTGTCAGTGTGGGAAGCGAGGTGAGTGATTGGTTCACAGTGAAAGTGGGACGGAGACGAGGCTACGTGATGTCTCCCTGGCTGTTCAACCTCTATATAGATGGAGTGGTCAGGGAGGTGAACGCGAGTGTGATGGGTCGTGGTTTGGAACCGTTGAAAGCGAATGGGCGGAGTTGACAGTTGAGCCAGTTGCTATTTTCAGATGACTCGGCCCTGGTTGCGGATTCAGAGAAGCTATGTAGGCTAGTGCCTGTGTGTGGTGGAGTTTGTATCTGTTAGTGCTTGTGAAGCCGCCCAAGGCTTCGTATTTTTCGGTTAAGACTACTGCGGTAATAACCCTGGTCGCATGGGCTACAAGAATCACCGAGTTGCGTAATCTCTAACAAACTGCTGGTGCCGTGTGGGGCATATTTTTAGAAATCATGATCAATCGTTTCTATCTGATGGGCTGTACATTACAGCCAAGCTATGTGAACTTCACACTCAGTCTTGATCGCCCCGTTCTTAAGCTACAAATGACGTCTTTTTGTGCCTTACAGGCATTCAACGACGTTAAGCTGACCGAACTGATGTCCTCGAGTGATGAGAGCAGCGGAGGAGACCTGGAGCTGGCTGACCTCGACAAGCTGATCGGCAAGACAAGTGAGCAGATCGCCAAGCTGCAGGAGCTGGTCAACCAAGGCTCCAAACTCCACTCACTCCACGATCACGGCTCCTCACAACTGTTTGAACTGCACGACCCTGGCGCTCACCTCGTGTCTTATACGAACAGCTCGAAGGGCGGGTTCTCCTGCCTCGGTGGTTCTCCCGCGACAGGTAACATAATCAGTCAGAAGACCAGCACCGTCACGCCTAAGGAAGTTTCCACCATCCCGACTGCTAGTCAAAACAACGTCACAGACTCCTCGTTGTCACTCCTGAGCAATCCTATCACTCTTCCGGATGTTGTTAGCACAAGTTCACTTTCCTCAAATTCGAGTAGTTCAAGTTACAAGTCGTGCGAGACTGATCTCAAAGAATTAACGTCTACTGACGACTCCATCGTCGTCAATAGTGTCAAAGTTGTCGAGTCTCCGAGAAAACCATTGGAGACCACATCTAGTCAAGGAGGAGGAGATGTCATTGACAGCGGTGATGTTGGCAAGAACACTCCCGTGAAGGCAGACGCTGACAAGAGCAAGGAAGGCTCGCGCCCCCTCCCACGCCTTACGACCAGCGACCCCAGCACACTAGCGGCATCTTCCTGGCAGCAGTTTCTGTCGCTACCGCCTCAACAGCATCTTGTCGTTGAAAGGATGTACTCTGGAGCCAGAAGATTTGTGGTTCTCGACTTCGGTGAACCAATACTCCTTACTGGTGAGTCGGCAGGATTGGAAAACCCACTTTGAACTTCGTGTGGCCATGCAATTGCACACATAGCCGATTGTGTTTCATTTTTGCTATTGTACTCTACCAAACTGAAAATTGGATACCTGCAGTGTTAGCAGAAAGATTTACTTTGAGCGGCACTGGACTACTGTCTTTTTTCAGTATTCGAATATCCATTATATGTGCAGACTGATAAATTTTTGTATTCTCTAATTACGGTGCTCGAAGGACATCGACTCTTTTACACTAGTAACCCTGGTCACTCAAGGTAACATCCAACGTCTGTTATAGTTGTGGCATCTGTTGTCTGCACCCGTTCATTCATCTGACATTCGTCGCGTAAAGGGCAATGACAATACGCAGTAGTAAACCTAACTCTTATCAAACTAAAAAAATGGCTTTGTCTCAACGTGATGCAGCACAAGTTGTTGGTTTGGCGTTAAGCGCCAGTAGAACGCTGATTGGTATTGTCTATATCTTGATGCAGCACTAGTTATGGGTTTGACGTAAGGCGCCAGAATTTCGCTGATTCCAGCGCGTTGGACAGCCTCATCGTTCCAATCGAATATGTTGTCTCTGCAGACGTTGTTGTGCCTACGTGCGCTGACCTCGTGTCGCTGAGCGTGGACGTGTGGCTGACAGGAGAGGAGCGCGACGCTCTCCGCATCGTTGTCTGCTCCGACATCGGCTCCCGACCGCTGGTGTTGTCAGATCTGCAACCTCCACCACTGTGTCGCTTCATTAAGGTTGGCAATGACGCGAAAAAGCGTGACATTTACACTAAGCTTATCCCCAGACGTTAGCCTTGATCGTTTCTCTCGTATAAGCATTGTCTGCTCTATTGCTTGGATTGTATGCATAGCCATGGTAATATTCCTCCTATGTTGATGGGCTGCATGGGCATCGGAGGGCTCGGAAGGAGAGGTGTCCAGTCTCCCCGTTCACAAAACTGTTGGGCTGCCAACTTCCGAACGCACAGCTTCCCGCAACAGATTGGCTAACACTTCAGTTGAATAAGATATCCTCTTGACCACGGCTGAGTGTTGATAGTTTCTATCTTACGTTGTTAGTCCAACATTAGTAGTTTTGTCTTTCATAGTATCACCATATATCCCGAGGTTATCTCGCTTGACATTAGTTTCATAGCATCTTATTATGATGCTAGCTGATAACCCGTTCCTTTCTTGTTCGCTCAATCAGCTGACCAGTCTTGGCCGCTACGGTATGATCACTGCAGAGAGCAACATTGCTCTGGGCAACTTCTACGGGCACCGCCTTCTGCTGCCGTGGGTGTCACGATCGCCGCAGCTCAGTGACCAGCACGCCAAGATAAGGACTGCCAGCAGGCAGCACGCGCAGGTGACCGGCTCTTGTCTTACCCATATTGAATCTTGTGGTCATTGCTCTGTAGCAATGTATGATATGGTGAGATTTGTGTATTTCTGTCCTATTGGACTACTTCTATCAACGTTTGTTCTCGTGTTTTCTGTGTCTGCATGCGTTGCAAGTACAGGGAGTTTGAGTTATTCTTGTCTGCTCTCGTGACTTTCTGCATTGCTAGATCCTTTTATAGTCCTATTTTGGGTGTAAGGTAGAGGGCGCGTTGTCAATACATATATTTTATAGCTATCCGCGATGAATACAGAAACAGACACTAGGCCGCATCCCCCAGAAAGGGGAGTGGCCGACGTTAAGGCGCACCTCACCCTCATACGCTCACACTCACACAACTTAGCCCTTTTGTGCTGAAGGGTCCGGCCGGTACCCCCTCAACATACTCTGGGTCACGAGTGCAGTCCAAGGATCCGTCGTCGGCAGCTGGGCCCGACAGTTTCCACTGGTTCACCCCCGCCGCGTCATAATGGCCGGCTCCCCCAACCCACGACCATCCCGACAGCGGGATGCCAAGGGCGGGAACGCACATCAGAGCAGCGTCTAAATCAACCATTCTCCACTCACGCCTGCTCATTGCGCGCTCTCTCGCCACCTCCACATTCATGTCTCTCCTTCCCAACGCCTGCTTTACACCATCCATCCACCCAAACTTCGGTCTACCTCTAGGCCTGCGACCACTCGCCTCCGCATTCATCACCCTTTTCACCAATCTCCCTTCATCCATCCTCTCCATCTCAGCACACGCGAATCCACTCTGTCTTCCAACTTCTTCACCATCCCTGTTCTGATTCGAACCACGTCGTTGGGGATCCGGTCTCTCAGCGTTACTCCAGCTATGCTTCTCAGACATTTCATCTCGAAAACATTCAACCATGTTCTTGCCTCGCTCTCACTCCCCAAGCCTCATCTCCGTAGAGCACAGTTGGGACGACAACACCCTCATATAGCCCTCTCTTTGCTTCAATCCCCATTGTCCTGCAGCTCATTACACTCTTTAGTGCACCCAACACTTTACATCCCTCCTTCACTGGCGCCTTCACTTTAGTTTCCACTAGTTCAGTTATCTCCACATGGGAGCTCAGATACTCAAAACACAGAACTTCCTCCAAGAGCTCTCCATTTAGGATGACACTAATGTTGCTCGCATCGACAGTCCTCGAGCATCTTATTACTTTACTCTTACCCACGTTCACTCGAAGCTTCCTCTTCTCACACGCTCTACCAAACTCAGACACTATCCTACATAGCTTCTCCTCTGAATCCGCAACCATGCTCGGCTGTCAGCATAGAAACTGTGCACCGCTTTCAACAGATGTCCGCCCACTCCCTACAAACGCAACACCCTTCACAGCCCTTTCCTGTCAATCCTGTGGTATGCCTTCTCCAGATCCATGAAGGCCCAGAACACATCCTTTCCTTTGGCCAAGTACTTTTCACAGACCTGTCTCACTGCATTAATGCCTACAGCCAGGGGCTCCCCTGGATTCGTGGATCGTACATTATCGTTCACCGCTCTCTCATCTGGTCCAAACAGGACTGTGTGACTGTCGTCTATGACTCTGCATAACCCAATATCCTCTCAATATTAGTACCAATTCACAATGCCGCTTTCCGCATCTGTTAGGGAGCTGTTCGCTCCTCCTTTATTTTGCTGCCCCCTCCATCTGTTGTGTCATTTATGTTGATCTGGTAAGGCCAACTTCCCCCAGGGTCACGAACAAATTAGGATTTGGACATAGATTAGATAACACTGGGACATGTGATGCAGGCGTCGCCGCTTCTATTTTGCATGGACTGTCAAGTAGCCCTTAAAATTGCCCATGCATTAGCAAAAGTTCAACATGGAATGCCGACGACCCACTTTCTCGAGCGCCGGTTCCTGGATACTACTAATGCGTCATCACACTAACTCTTGCCTGCCAATAGATTCCTCCATCCCGGAGAATCACTGTTCCTAGCGTGGTTTAAATAAAAAACTTACTTGACCTCCCTTACAATTGAAGTAACTTGAGCATGCCATGATCAAAGTCAAATCCAATGACAAACGATGACTTGTCAATAATTTGATGCAGCACCCGTTGCTGGTTTGACGTCCAGTGCACATGAAAGCCTTGCCAATCTAATTGAAAGTAGTCTTGAAGCGTTCGACGAATAACGATACAAACAGAATCAATGTCCACTTGACTGTAGAATTTAAATTAGAACGGGGATGGTAGGGAACTTGGAGGACTGAGTTGATTGGCATGTTCCGAGGTGGTTCAGCCATATGGTGACGATGGATAACAAGAGATTGGTGGAAGGGGCGAAAAAAGCGTAAGTGAGTAGCTACACGTTGTTTTATTTGTTATGCTGCTCAACCCCAACTCCCCCCACGATGGAGGAGCCACGGCCAACGCACAGCTCGGGGCGTGTGCGTGTTCAGGGTGCTACCGCAGTCGATAGGCCCTATATTAGGCCTGCACCCCTGAGGTAGCTGATGCGGTCGCGCGGGCGCTCCCATATGTCACGCAGCGACGTGATGTTATGGTGGAGCGTGCCGGGCGCGGTGGTTGGGCACGACGTCATGATGTGCTCGACCGTATCGGGTGAACCCCGGCACTGCAAGCAAACATCGGTAGGGACATTTCCCAGTCTATGCTGGTATGATTGTAGGGCCGTATGGTACCCGCACAGCAGCCTTGACGGGTGGACCCTGTCACCCCTGGGAAACCCCAGCTCCTCCGTGTCTTCCCCAGGCGGGTGGCTCGGCATTGTTGTGTTGACTCTGTGTTGTTGACTCTGTGTTCCTCTAATGCAAGAGCTGTGAAGTGTGTATGGGTGTATATCTTTTTGTTCATTGCTGTGTTATCTGAAAGTTCAGGAATGGTCGTTCAAAGAGAACTGAAGTGAGTTGCCGGTGTGTTACGTAGGTGTCTGTTGGTTGGACGAGGGTTCAGTAGGTTGTAGCATGGATGCCAGGTCTGAAATCTTGTTGAAGAATCTGGGTTCCTGTCGTATCAAGATGATGCTTGAGAGGGAGGGCCTTGGTTTTTTCATGCAAGTGCGGAATGGGTGTGGGTGTGGTCAGGGTACAGCCCGTTGCGATGCGCAAGGCCGTGTTCTGTATCCTTTGCAGGAAGTTAATGTGTGTGAGTGCAAGGTCCGAGGACCAAGCGGTGTCAGCGTAGGAGATTACGGGCCTGATGAATTGTTTGTTTAGTGTTGTAATTGATTCATTGGAATGATCGTAAGAGGGTGTAGTGAGTACCCTAGACACGTTCAGTCTGGGTCTGGTTTGGGTGCCGATGTTGATTGTGTGAGGCTTGAATGTCATCCTTATGTCATAAGTTACTCCAAGGATAGATGTTGTGGGGTATGGGGGTGTTGTTGAGCGTGACATGGGGGTGGATGCGGTGTTCACTGTTATTCGGAGTCAACAGTGTGAGGGACGACTTGCTTACGGATACCTTCATTCTGTTGTCCAGCAGCCAGACTTCAACAGAGTTTAAGTACTGCTGGAGGTGTGCAGCTGCGGTCTCGTGTTTTTGGTGTTGTGTTATTATTGTGAGATCGTCCGAGTATGAACTGATGTGGGTGTTGGGTTCTAATAGAATGGGCAGGCAGAAAGGCCACAGGTTGATTGGAAAAGTGAAGGTTGAGTGGGTGGATGGATGGCGTGAAGTAGGCTGGTGGCGAAATAAGTGTTCAATGAATAGGCGCGAGTGGAGAACGTTTGTGATTGTGGGAGCTTTGCCCTGTCCCGATGTGCTTTCCCACCCTTGGCATCTCACGTGATGAACGTTGGTAGGGGATGGCCCGGAAACTATGGCGCAGCAAGGATTGATCATCTAACACTGTCGGGCTCTGCTGCCGACACTGATCTGGGATCTCACTCCTGGCCCAAAGTCTGTGTTGCTGAGTCCTAGCCGAGCCCTTTAGTGCTGAGGGACTAAGTTAAGCTTTTGCGTGCGAGCGCATGTGAAAAGTTTGAGGTGAGCTTTGCCGTCCGCCCTTGCACGAGTCTCTGTAAATCCTTTTTATAAATCATGACATTTTTCACTAGTAGCTGACGATTCTGTGAGATGAAAATCTTCCGCTGTGGCGGACAACAACTAGTTCAATCTGCATTATTCTTCTAGATTGAGTGGGTTTATTTGATGCAGCTTATCACTATACGTATTTTTCCGTCCGTCAAAGTCGTCCTTCTTTCCACCGCCCGACGCTCTAATGACATTCACTGTGCTGCGCTTACCACTCGGGTCAGTTTGATCTAACCCTACCCCCACTATCCAGTCCCAGCTGTTGATCGCCAGTAGCGTGGCAGAGGCTGTCGACTGCCGCTACACGCTCGCCAGCAACAAGCTGCGGTCGCTGCTGCAGCTGCACGCCCACCACACTAAAGGTTGTGCTGCCGACCATACCTCCACCACCTCACCAGACAGCGCGCTCGCTGCTAAGATCAGGACCGCCTACCAGGTACGGGGGCTGCTTGTGCGTACAAACTAGTCATCAACCGCCTAAAAACGTCTTCTCGAATTGCATCCAAAACCTCTTATCTGCGAGCGGTTTAAATTTTACGCGACCTATATTTTTTATACCGTTTCTGTATAGCATATCATGTATGTATAGACATACAGCCGTTTCCCCCTAGTTAGGGGGGTGACTAAGCTAGGCAGACACAGAGGGGGGAGGCGCCAAATCTCCCCGCCACAAGACCGCCGTGTCCCTGCCGAGGCTCGAACTCGCGACATGCAGCACCAGAGGCTGACACTGCAGTCGGATACGCTAACCACTCGGCCACGGCGGCCACATAGCATATCATAAGTACGACGAAGTCTTCTCTTGACCTCCGGCATGAAAGTGGAAATTACTTTGGTCCACTGGAAATCTTTTTTGTGCACGGTTGCCATTTATTCATAAATGCTTCATTTTTTCCGATAGCTCATCGTTTCCTTTGTTGTTACAGGAGTGCATGATGGAGCAGCACCACCTGAACGTGATCGTGGCCATGTTGAGCCGTTTACAGCGCGTGTTGGGTCTCAATAAGGAGAGCGAAGAGCAGGAGGATGCGGGAACCTGTGGCAACTTTGCCGCCCTGCTGCAGCAGTCATCTTGCGACAAGCTTCAGACAATCCACCAATACGCTATCAACAGCCTGCTCACACTCACCCTCCATCCCACCCTCACCGCCATCCCTGCACACACGGTCTGTGTTTTGTAAGAATGCATCTCTAGTGACTCATCATGGCACCGTAAGGTCGCTATTGCAGTTATCTGATTTTTGTTTGAACACTTTGATGTTACGGATGTTTACGAAGCTCTTTTTATGCAGGAGTAAAATTATATTTCCATCTTCACAATTTATATTATGGAGAGCAGGGTGCTGCAACGCTTCTCAGCAACAAGTTTACGGTTAGAAAGTCTTGCGGGCTGACTGATGATTATGTGAAGTAAGACGAGATAAGTTATGTACTACAAATGGACAGGCATGCTTCAGTGTTAGGTGCGTCTTGGGCCGCCGGCAAGACACACCTAGCCCTTTGTCGCTCAAGAGTCCGGCCAGGACCCTGCAACACAAACTCAGAGTCAGGAGTGTGTTCCAGCAACGATGCATCAGAACCGCGGCAAAACTCGTGTAGTGAAACTGATCCATTGCGCGACTTCCCCACCGGTACCCCCCCCTTAATCTGCTTCACACCATCCATCAACCATGTAGCGATAGAGTGACTGGTAATTTATTTCTTACGACCTTGGATGTATGAATACTAAAATTGAAGCATCCCTGTTCATTTTAGCACTAAACTTATACTCTCTGTATTGTACGTTTTCAACTAGAAGTCCGCCAGACTCTTCTGCGGTGAACGTTACAACAAGCGTTGCAACCCACTGCTCTCCACCCATGAATTGGCTTATAAAGGCTCCTACTGCAAACTGTATATGAGTGGGGCATCCCATAAGTTGTAAGTAAACTCTATTTACTAACCATACAGGTGGAGGGAGGCATCACTGCTGCCTTGTATATACTGACGTAAAATAATTCTTCTGTGAAACAGATTCTTGAATAACTGGTGTATGTGTTCAGTCATTGTGACCTTCTCAAGCAGGACATTTCATGTTCATACATGATTCATGACGTGAAATCCATCAAAAATTACCTGTGTAAACATTACATGACATGGTCTTTTCCCTTCAATTATGTTCGGTATGGGTTACTTCTGGCCAGTGGTTTAGTCTTCCCTGGTCTGTTCTCGGAATTTATTGGGTTCTCAGGCCGCACCGAGTCGCACCCATCCGAGGGAGGGGAGGCTTGGTGTGTGAACACCCTTGGATCTCTTCAGGCTTTCTTCTTCATCACCATCTCTCTTTTCACCACCATCCTGAATGATTTTAACTTGCTTCTCTCTTGACCACCATCACAATACTCGTTTCACATGTCCTATTTATTTTTCTTTTAGGGTGGCTAATTCTATTCAAGTGGCGCTTTTTCTTCCATTCCACCGTTTTCTAAGGCTCTTGATTCGTTTCATTTTTGTTATTCACCTCCGATGATACGCGTACATCATGAGATTACCTACTCGGAGTGTAAATCTCATGCATGGGATCCCCTTTTCCTGTCTTCTTCAGCTTACCCTTCGGTAGGTGCTGGGGCTCATTGCCCCCAGCACGTCAAGGCCGATTGCGAATCTTTGGGCCTTTGCTACCACATTACTTGCTACCACCCGGAGAGTGCTGGGACCAAGTGGCCTTGGCAATTAAAGAGTTACTGTACCTGATGTGCCACAGGTTTGTAACGATGACAATCGTAGCTTAAAGGACATTCATTTTACGCTGTCGTAAACTCAGTCACTGGAGGAATTCGCAATTGTTAACATGCCGAATATTAACTTTAGTTGCAGAGAACCCCTAGATAGCACAGATTCGTCCCTATTTATTTGTGCTGGGAACTTGAACCGCACGTCTGTTTTGCAAGTATAGAGGTCGTATAGTGTTCAAAGTAGAGTCTGTAAATCCGGTCAAGAATTCATAAAGAGTGAGCCCCCTGACGTGAACCAGGGGGCCGATGGGGGAAGGAAGGAAGGAAGGGACCCTATTTGGTAGGGGCCAGCTTTCCCTCCGGAATGACGAAGACCATGAATTCAACAGCCAAGAAGGTCAGCTTCTCAAAGACGACCAGTGTCACCTCGGCCGAGGACGACCGAAGAAACGACCGCATCGAGGTGTTGACAAGAAACAATCAAGAAATTACGAACTTATTAAACCTAGCTACCGGCTTCTATGAGCAGGAAGCGGGAGACGCCACCGTAGGACCCAGCACAATCGGCGACCGTCTAACGAGACTCGAGTGTCATTTAAAAGCGATATTTCTTCAAGCCCACGAACTCGTGAAACACCGACAAACCCAAGAACCCCAACCTAAGCAAGCGCCTCTACCTCTGCATCCGATAACGACTTCGACGACTCTCCATTGCACAAAAGCTCCAACCGAGCCCTCAGGGCTGCATGGAAAAAAGCAGTACTCGCCATTTAACGAACAAAACCTGTTCAACAACGAACCCACCTTTCCCGAACACCTTAAAATCATGTTCAGCGCTGAAGACAGACCAGATATCTGTCCGTAAACTCTGCGAGAAGAGTTGGGCTCCTTCACTGGCCGTCCAGTCCTGAGCATCATCAACAGCGGCGGCGAAAGCTTCGCCATTAGAGAAGATACGAAACTTCAAAGTGACACAATCCTCTTCAAGATCAGAATGTGCCAAAGGCCGTGCACAATCTTACCACACCCAACCATCTCTACAAGTAAGGTTTGATTTCGGTGGAAGATATCCCGAAGAATGAAATCGACGAGTACATAACCGAACTAGACTCGTTCAAAACGAGGACTGCGTGGTCTAAGCCAAAATCACCCCAAAAATGAGACCACCATAGCTCTATTTGATGAAATTCAACTGCCCTAACCCATCTAAATACCTAGACTTTCCCTTCTGCGCCACCAAAACCAATCTCACAGCATTTGACAGACATCCGATGCGATATTATAAATGCCAGAAATACTAAAGTGCAGTACCTTATAGAGTGGGAGAGTCCGAACTCTTCATAGTACAAAATAGATAGCTACCGTACTCTATTTAGCTAGTTACCGTTTTGCTAGGTTATTACAAGTAGACTTAAACTGACTAATATTTTACATTACATTAGAGTCCCCTTGTAGCCGGGGCCTTAGAATCGTGCTACCGTATCCACCGCGTGTCGTAGAAGGCGACTAAAGGGGCGCCCTGTAGCCAGGAGTATAATCGGCTACCGCAATCCCCAGCGTGTCGGAGACGACAAAACGGGGCGGAGCGAAGGGGCTAGGAATCCCGTTCTCTGTATAAACCTTTCCTCGAAGACGGCAAGACGAGCGGGGGGAGGAGAGGCACACGCCTCTCCAAACCCTATTGTTAGGGTCGCTGAATGTGCGTGGCTGTAGTACGAGTGATGTAAAGAGGAGGGAGATTGGTGAGATGTTTTTGAGGAGGAAGGTAGATGTGTTGGCGCTGAGTGAGACAAAGTTGAAAGGTAAGGGCGAATGTGAGTTTG
>SDVV010006329.1:0-18533 GCA_016164225.1 Gammarus roeselii
ACATCTCTCAGATCCTGTCCTCTCACGTTGTCATATTCTTCCTTCAACACCTGCTGGAACTCCTCGGCTCTACTTTTCACATTCAGTCCACTCACTTTCACTACCTCTCTTCCTCCTCCCACTCGTTTGTTGCCCTTCCACTAGCAGATGGTCCGACACTCCTCCACCCTCCCCTCTCAACATCCGCACATCCAACAGCCTCCCCACCACTCTCCTCGATACCAGCACAAAATCCATCAGTGCTCTCTCCACCATTGCACCATGGGCCATCCTTACCCATGTGTACTTGTGAATATCTCGCTTCTTGAACAAACTGTTCCCGACGACCAGCTCCTGCTCCATACACAGACCTATCAGGTTTTCTCAAAAAAGGGCAAAGATAAATAATAGAGGCCAAGAAATAAGAAATACTTAAATACTAAAATGAAGTGTTAATGATCTATAAAATGAATCATGATTCATACACCCCAAAAATTACAGAAATGTCGTAACAAACATGATACGTGGCGTCGACCGGGGTGATTCCCCGCACTTTTTGCAAACTTTGAAATAACTCAAAAAATTCGCGACTTTGATCAACAAAAAACCGCGCGGCGAGCTATGCCTCTAATCGTGGGTGATTTTTCGCATCGAATGCGACGATTACCCGCACCCCCAAAATATCAGTAATTGGAACGCAAATTGAAAGTTTTGAAGTACTAATAGATGAGCACGCCTATATTAGTATACATCAGTAGGTTAAAATGAAATAGTAGGGGAATTTCTTCTTCAGACAGGTCTTTTTTGATGCTTGTCCTGTGCTGCAGTCGTTTTAGACAGTGGGAGTTTTTTTTTTCTTTCATCGCGGGGGATAAAGTCTTTTTTTTGATAATTGCAAACTAACTTCACTGGAAGTAATTTCTCCACATCCTGAAGTACTTATATATGACTTTGAAGTATCAGTAAATGAGCTAATATTACGAAACAATAATCTTTCTACATAAACGATCAAACAAGTAAACGATGTATTTTTTCAATTCTATTGTAAACTAATTGCATATCCATGAATACTAGGTATGCTAGGTGTGGTATTGTTACCTTAATATGGAGACATCATAAAAAAAGTTTGCTCCTTGGTGTCGAACAGAAGTTTACACTTAGGCCTAGACTTGTCCGCCTGTGGTATTAACATCGGGTCATTATGAAATTGTCTACACATTTTTAAATTAGCTGTGACATCATATGGTTTCAGGTCATTTACTTCCAGACATTTTATAGCAAAATATGCGCGGGGAATCACCCCCGATATTTTTATTTGATAAGGTGATTCCCAGCAGTTGTATATTTGCATAAGCTTACACGAGTATAAATTTCTTTCCAAATTCCTTCTTACACAAGAAATCAGAACATATTTCAAGTATCACCACCAAATTTGGCCAGAATCCATTGGAAATTCTAGTCGCAGCATCAACGTGGGCGGATTAGATTCAAGTGTCAAGGCTTTCTAGTGCACTGGAGTCAAAGTCCTTCTGGCACCGAACTTCAAACCAGCAGCCAGCGCTGCATTAAGTCATCGACAAATCATCCTCAGTCTTCGGAATTGTTTCGACTCACGGTATGCTCAGGTCACTACTGTTTATAGGGATATATAGAGAGGTCACAAATGTGTCAACGTGGGCGGAAATTTGATTTTTACAAACTTAAATTTTCAAAGACTGAAAAATAAACCTTCACTTCGTCGATTTTTCGTAAATTCTGTGCGCGTAAATTTTTTTTAAAAGGAGCTGATAATTTCTAACAAAGACCTGATATTTCAAGTCCCGTAGTCAAATAGTGACATTTTCGACGTTTTGGTTTCCAAAAGGGGGATGCGGGGAACAACATAAAGTTTTTGATCGCGGGGAATCACTCCGGTCGACGTACCAAGTCTTCGTCAGCGTGAGTTGTTCTGAACACAACATGAGCCACTTGTAGATACTGATACAAGGTGGAATCCGCCAGAAAGAGGGTGGCTTACGGCAAGGTGCACCTCACATTACTCCCATACACTCCCACGCAAATTAACTCGGCTCTTTAGCGCTTAAGGGTTCGATCAGGATCCGCAAAACACACTTCGTGTTAGGAGTAAGTTCGAGATCAATGTTACCAACAGCAGGAGGGCCTGACAGCGTTTACAGCCGTGCCCTACCCTTGCTGTGTCATTATTGCCGCACCCTCACCCACCCACGTCCATCCCGTTTCTGAACGAGACGCAAAGGGTGAGAAAACACCCAAGGACAGCGCCAAAACTCAACCACTAACAAAAATTCTCTGTTCACGCCTATCCATCGCACGCTGTCATGCTACTTGAACAGTTATGTCTCTCCTTCCTAACACTTGCTTCATGATATCCATCAATCCAAACTTGGTTTATTTCTCGGCCAACGTCCACTCACCTCCGCTGTCATCTATCTTTTTTCACCAACCTCTTATCATCCATCCTCACCATGTGCCCGAACCACCTCGGAAGACGTGAATCTAATCTGTCCTCTAACTTCCACACCATCGCCGGTCTAATTCGAACACTAGCATTCCACCGGCCATGACGTTAAAACATTTCCTCTCGAAACATTCAACCACTCTTTTGCTCTCGCCTTCCACTTCTTCTCGTGGCGCACAGATGAGATAACTAACCCTTCATCCAACACTCTATTTGCTTCCATACCCAACATCCATCCTACAGCTCATTACTCTTCAGTGCACCCAACACTTTACACTCTTCCTTCACTCGCAACTTCTCAGTTTTCACTAGTTCAGTGTACCCCAGATGAGAGCTCTGGTACTTAAAACACTACTTCTTCCGACAACTCTCCATTAAGGAGGTACTGATTTTGCTCGTATTGGCATTTTTCCAGCATCTCATTACTGAACTTTTACCCACGTTACTGGCAGCTTCCTCCTTGCACACACTCTACCAAACTCCGACACTAATCTACACGACTTCTCCAAAGTTGTGTAGGCAGGAGAGGAGTGAGAATTGCGCTTTCTGTCCGCCACCCCCCTTCTGGGCCAATTGGCTTCACGTCTGTACCTGCCTTAATATAGATTGAGGATTTATTAGTCTGACTTGGCCTTCAGATGGCGCAAAAAGCATAAATTGTATTCTCAACAACACCTTGCTTGCCTATACACACACACAACTACCACAACTAGCGGGCGGACTTCAATTATGCAGTCACAACACTCGATTAACACGCAACGATAGGAATTGCTCGTGCCACAATCTACGACAATCAAGTGATCTGCTTTTGCGATTTCTGTTGTTTTAATGCCAGCATCGAAAAGGGCGCCGTATGACGCAGTTTCGCACAACAAATTTATTTCGTAACGTATCTCTGAGATGTGAGTGCGAATTCATCCTTTCCTTGCTCACCTCCCAGCCACTTACCGGAGTATCTCTCACAGCGAGCAGCTTGTCGCCGACTTGTATGCGTCCGTCGCAGTGCGCGGCGCCGCCTTCCATCAGCTTGGTGATGTAGATCCCGTTGTCGCCGGGGATGTGCTGGTTGCCGATGCCGCCGGCAATAGAGAAACCCAGCCCCTTGTCACCCTTCTGGAGGGTCACCTCCAGCACAGTCACATTGGGAGGACGCTTGCGACGCTTGACATTCTGGAGAAACGGGTGGAGAATAGTGTGTAGGAGCAATAGACAGACCAAGCGTGAGTTAGGAGAAGAGGACAAGTAAGGAACGGTAGAGGGAGAGTTATTGAGCAGGAAATGGGGGAAGGGTGATGGACTGAGTAGGCAACATGAGTTGGATTAGATTGGAGAGACGAGGCTTTCTAGCGCGTTGGAGTCTGCCAACAACCAGAGTGTTGCATTAGTTAAACTTTCTTCGTATATTTGAACGAGTTCGTCCTTTAAGCGGCGGATGCATGAGATGTGGACGGGAGCAACCGGAAAAAAAGGAACTCTTAAGGTGGTGAGGCTATATGGTCCCTGTATTCCTCGTGTGGCTGCAAGAAAGATTAGGGTACCAGCACTCCCAGAGTAGCTGCAAGGAGGATTAACACTCGACCAACCCTGCTTCAGATGCGCAAGGATTTGGATTCGTCTTTAATGGCCTGGGGAAATGCGTCGCAACTCCTGCTGAAAGAAGATAAAAAAGCGACGACAGAAAACGGGGATCCCGTACATGAGATCTATTCTCAGTGAAGGGAATCTTAAAGCATGATAACAGCAAATAGAAAAAAAGAAAATGGAGTCTTAGAAGAAGGTTGCATGGAAGAAAGCGTGCATCTTGGTTGTTGTTAGTCATCTGAAAGACGAACATGTAGCATCGGTGTGTGGGTATACGTGCGCGCGAGTTAGTGCGGCGGCTAATGGGTGTCTTACTAAACATAAGATAAAAAATAAGGTACATAAAAGATAAGAAAATTCACGTTGGGGAGAAAGGGCGCGATAGTGAGGGTGACGAAGAGGCATGTCTGAAGTGAAATAAGAGGGTTCACCCCCCGTTGGGCCATAACTCCTTGCGGTGGTGACCTAACAGGTGCCTAGGGTAATGGTCAGTAAATATGCAGGTACACCACTAACTAGGCCGAATCCCCGTAGGGAGGGGAGAGGCCAACAGCAAGGCGCACCAAATACTCGCGCAACTTGGCTCTTCTCAGCGAAAGGGTCCGACATTAAGTCCCCGCAACACACACTCTGGATTATGAGTGTGGTCCGAGGTCAGCAGCAGGCCCGACAGTGTGACTGGTTTCCCCACGCTGCGTCATGATGACCGGGTCTCCCCCATCCACGACCATCAGTTTCTCATCGAGATGGCAAGGACAGGAAAGCACATCAGGGCAGCGTCAAAAATCTCCAATTCACAATCATTTTCCACTCACGCCTATTCATTGCACGCTCTCTCCACCTTTAAGTCTTGCCTTCTAAACGCCTGCTTCACCCCATCTATCCACCCAAACTTTAAGCTACCTCTAGGTCTAAATCCACTCACTTTCGCTTTCATAACCCTTTTGACCGATCCCCCTTTATCCATCCTCACCATGTGTCCGAACCATCTCAGAACACGCGAATCAACTCTATCCTCTAACTTCTTCGCCGTTCCCGCTCTAATTCGAACCACGTTGTTATTGATCCTGTCTCTCAGCGGCACTTTAGCCATGCTCCTCAACCATCTTCTGCTCTCAATCCCCAACCAGAAGTCTAAGCTCCATAAAGCACAGTTATGACAACCACACTCTCATACAGCCCTATCTTTGCTTCTATCCCCAAGTCCTACAGCTCATTACACTCTTCAGAGTTCTCAACACTTTACAGCCTTTTTTCACTCACAACTTCACCTCAGTTTTCCCTAGTTTAGTCTTCTCCACACGGGAGCCCAGAAACTTGAAACACAGAACATCCTCCAAAAACACTGCATTTAGGAGGACACTTATCCTGCTCGCATCGACATTCCTCGAGCAACTCTCGCACACACAACCGAACCTCGAAACTAGCCTACACAGCTTCTCCTCTGAATCCACCACCAGTGCCGCACAGTCGCTCCCAACAGGTCCAAGCCACGACCCATCACACTCGCACAGGGAACGGAAATGTGGTGTGAGAACAGAGAGGAGCAATGAAAAGTTCCAAGCGGCTAGGGATGCTAGTGATTATGCACCCAAGATCACCTCTCAATTCCTTCATGTCATAAGTCACTGTAGAGAGAATAGAGGTGGGGGCGGTGTCTCATTTATCTCAAAACATAGTGATCGAGTAGCTCACATAACCTCGACGACGGTGCGTTTGTGACTGAACGACTGTCGCCGGTGGTGTTACCCATAAACAGGGTAGCCAGGCCAAAGCAACCAATTGTCCGTCAACCAAACATGGCACTGATGGTAGCCTATTAGCCATAGTCCATCCATCAGGCATTACACTGAAGGTAGCCTATTAGCCATAGTCCATCCATCAGGCATTACACTGATGGTAGCCTATTAGCCATAGTCCATCCATCAGGCATTACACTGATGGTAGCCTAATAATTTTTGTCCGTCCACCAGACATTACACTGATGTTAGCCTATTAACCATTCAGTTCCCTATAGGTGCATTCAGTTCCCTATAGGTGCATTCAGTTCCTAGATATGGCACCGATGTTGGCATTTAACCACCAAACATGGCACTGATGTTAGCCCAGTAACCACCAGACATGACACTGATGTTAGCCCATTAACCACCAGACATGACACTGATGTTAGCCCATTAACCACCAGACTTAGCACTGATGTTAGCCTATTAACCAACAGACACGGCACTGATGTTAGCCTATTAACCACCAGAAAAGGCACTGATGTTAGCCCATTAACCACCAGAAAGGGCACTGATGTTAGCCCATTAACCACCAGAAAAGGCACTGATGTTAGCCCATTAACCACCAGAAAAGGCACTGATGTTAGCCCATTAACCACCAGAAAAGGCACTGATGTTGACCTATTAACCCTGAAAATTTTGGTTTCCTCAACAACTTGCAAGCTATGCGATGGTCAAGGCCATGCAAAGTTCCTGCAAATCTCTCATCCATCATACCTATTCACTTTGGGGGATAAATAATGTCTGACGAGGTATAAAAGCCAGACGGTGAGGGGCGATAATTCGTGTCTGACGTGGAACAGAAGCCGGACAGTGAGAAGCAATAATTAGTGTCTGACGTAGAACAGACGGCCGACAGTGAGGGGCGATAATTAGTGTCTGACGTAGAACAGAAGGCCAACAGTGAAGAGCGATAAATAATGTCTGACGTAGAACAGAAGGCCGACAGTGGGGGGCGATAGTAAGTGTCAGACGTAGAACAGAAGGTCGACAGTGAGGGGCGATAATTAGTGTCTGACGTAGAACAGACGGCCGACAGTGAGGGGCGATAATTAGTGTCTGACGTAGAACAGAAGACCGACAGTGATGAGCGATAAGTAGTGTCTGACGTAGAACAGAAGGCCAACAGTGGGGGCGATAATTAGTGCCTGATGTAGAACAGAAGGTCGACAGTGAGGGGCGATCATTAGTGTCTGATGTAGAACAGAAGGCCGACAGTGAGGGGCGATAAGTAGTGTCTGATGTAGAACAGAGACCAGACAGTGAAGGGCGATAGTAAGTGTCTGATGTAGAACAGAAGGCCGACAGTGAGTGGCGATAATTAGTGTCTGACGTATAACAGAAGGCCGACAGTGAGGAATGATAATTAGTGTTTGATGTAGAACAGAAGGCCGACAGTGAGGGGCGATAATTAGTGTCTGATGTAGAACAGAGATCACACAGTAAACGAGCGCTAATCTACCACATCACGAACTGCTGATAAGACGTTCTACGCAAAAACGAGGTTTACTCTCTAACGATAGAATCCCAAGTTACATTGGGCTAAACACTGTTACTGTCCGCTGTCACGTCAACAGCGTACCATTCCCTGCACCAACAACATTGAACGAGACGGGGATTTCTCTACTTTCCAGTTTACTCATCATTCACGTGCCCACTGCATTGAATGATGACCGACCTTAACGTTTCACCAGTTTCCTTCCTTTAACTTCTTCGCTAGTCCAACCCATACTAGTCTGGAAGTCAGATTGACGTAACCACGCCCTGTAACCACCTTTCAGCTGCCTGGCGTTGCTGCCCAAGCCCTAGCCCTTCCAGCTAACGTCGACACACTCTTAGACGTGATTCTCTCACCAGCCTGACGCCGTATCTCCATTCCTGCCCTCACCACGTAGACGTTTTTGTCCCGCCCATTCCTTCCCTTACCAGCCTGACGTCGTATCTCCATTCCTGCCGCCACCACCACGTGGACGTTCTTGTCCCGCTCATTCCTTCCCTCACCAGCATGACGTCCTATCTCCATTCCTGCCCTCACCACGTGGACGTTTTTGTCCCGCCCATTCCTTCCCTCACCAGCCTGACGTCCTATCTCCATTCCTGCCCTCACCATGTGGACGTTTTTGTCCCGCCCATTCCTTCCTTCACCAGCCTGACGTCCTATCTCCATTCCTGCCCTCACCACGTGGACGTTTTTGTCCTGCCCATTCCTTCCCTCACCAGCCTGACGTCGTATCTCCATTCCTGCCCTCACCACGTGGGCGTTTTTGTCCCGCCCATTCCTTCCCTCACCAGCCTGACGTCGTATCTCCATTCCTGCCTTCACCACGTGGGCGTTTTTGTCCCGCCCATTCCTTTCCTCACCAGCCTGACGTTCCATCTCCATTCCACCCCTAACCAGGTGGACGTCATTGTCCCGTTTATTACCTGAAGAGCGTGAAGACGTATCCTCATCCTTGCCTTGACCAGCCGGTAGTCTTTGTCCCGCAAATTTCTCTAAGCTGCCTGACCCATTCCTTGAACACACACATCAATCCAAACTAGAAGAAATGTCTTGCTAATTTCCCTATGCAGTAGAGATGCATACAGTCTACAATAACAAGCCTTCTCAAACCCACCACTTCCCCAGAGGTGTCCCGCAGAGATCTGTGCTTTCCCACTCCCTTTTCAATGCCTTCATGCACGACTTGCCCATTCCAACAGAACCCTACAGCCACATCAGCTCATACGTAGACGATTTCACAATACTAACACAACAACACAATCACAAGACCGCAGCTGCACACCTCCAGCAGTACCTGAACTCTCTTGAAGACCGACTGCTGGACAACAAAATGAAGGTGTCCGCAAGCAAGTCATCCCTCACATTATTAACACTGGATAACGGCGAACACTGTATCCACTCTCATGTCACGCTCAACAACACCACCATACAACACAACAACTATCCTTGGGGTAACTTTTGATGCGGGGATTACTTTTGAGCTTCCCACAATCGACATCGGCACCAAAGCCAGACCCAGCCTGAACGTGTCATGGGTACGTACTCAATACAACCACTTACGGTCACTCCAAGGAATCAATTACAACACTATGCAAACAATTCATCAGGCCCGCAATCTCCTACGCAAACATCGCTTGGTCCTCTGACCTTGCACGCACACACATTAACTCCCTGTAAAGGATACAGAACACGGCCTTGCGCATCGCAACGAGCTGTACACAGACCACGCCCATTCCGTACTCCCTCTCAAACATCATCATACGAGAGGGATACGAGAGGGAACCAACCGAGACCTGAATAACACACCGACAACACACCTCGGTTCTCTTAACGCGACCATTCCTGAACCTTCAGATAACACATCCACGCACAAACAGATACACACATACTTCGCAGCTCTTGCGTTAGATGGACACAGGGTCAACACGATCCTGTGGAGTCACCAGCCAGGGAGGAGTTGGGAGTTGTCCAGGAGTGACCGAGGCTGCGGTGCGGGCACCACACGGTCCTACAGTCATACGAGCATGACTGTAGGACCTGGCTTTGTTTCCTCGACGCCATTCCCACACCAGCCTAACGTCATTTACCCTTCCTTTCTCTCACCAGCCTGACGTTGTTGCCAGCCATCTTAAGCGCGTCAACGGCCGCCGAGTGAGGCACGTTCTCCACCCCAACATCATTGACGGCGAGGATGACGTCATTCACCCGCAGGCGCCCGTCAGCAGCAGCCGCCCCACCACTGATCAACTTGGTAATGTAGATGCTCGTGTCGGACCTGGTTGAAGGAAGGGAGAGTTAGCTACAAAAAGTCAGGGAAGGAGAGGCTGAGAGAGAGGGAAGGATTGTGGTAGTAATTATGACTGTGACTGCAAACGTGTTGTGAAATGAGGGCTATGTATTCTAAGAGGTCATTCGCTAAGGGGCTAATAATTGGTATGTGTGTAAGTGAATGGAGAAGAGTCTAAGGAGCTTCCTGCCGTTAGCCACCATTCTATGTGGGAGATACGGCCTTAGGTTCATGTCTGTGAGATCACAAATTTTATTTCAAGTCCTCAATGAGCAAGGTCGTCGAAGAGAATGTAAGTAGCTAAATCAAATGCATGGTAAAAATGCAATGGAATATCCTCGAATGACTCGTGTAGGCTACAGACTAGGCACTTCTGCGCCGGTGGCCGAGTGAGTTGTGTGTTGGCCCCTCATCATAATAGACTTCCATTGGAAGCTGAAGGGAGTAGGTTCAGGCCTACCCAACACATAGTGAGACAGTCTGGCCGGTCTCTTAAATGGTAAAAGGCCAGCCCATAAACCGTGTGGGTTAAAAAATGGCTATCAGGTGGCAGCTACGCTGCAACCTGCTTTGTAAGCGAAAAAACTCCAAATACCCCCAAAAAATGCATAGAACAACCAACCGTCGACAAAGGGTGACCGGAAGTTGCACAAACCAAGATGGGGAGATGGTGTCGGTGTACTGTGATTTCCCACGCTCATGTGCTTTTCCCCAGGGGGATACTAATGTATCCAAGAGGATTGTGCACCCTCTGGGACACCTGAGCACTCCTCTCCGGTAACTCTTAATCATGTCAGTTACCAGCTTATCGGGGTCCCTCTTGGGGACTGTCACCTCTCTTGTTTGTTCATGTTCAGTGGGTCAAACCACTGCAACTTGCTCCTAGGAGTGACCACGGGGGGATGGTCCTTGGGTGAGAGTTCACTCATGTGCTGGAGAGATTTATAAGTGGGTGCAGTGTTCCATGAGTCAGGTTGTTTGTGAATTGTAATTTATTCAGTAGTATTTGGCTACTTCATTATGTATATCATGGAGACTAGCATAGCTCCCACGGGTACAGCCGGTGTGCTCCGAGTAATTATTGAACCCTTATAGCTACCAATGTAAAGTTAACTGCAAACTGTGGTTATGTGATGTTTTACATAAGATTACTGTGGTACATTTTGTACTGTGGTTTGCTCAAGTGAAGTCTATTAGCCAGTAGTCCTGAAGGTTTCCAGTGTTGATCATTTTAATACAGAGATGTTTCCATCAAGATGTGTTATTTTACTGCAGAGCTTCAAGAGTTTCATTTTTGTTGTTGTTTTACTCCATGCTATGGTTAGTTCTTTAATATGAACATTGTAATACAAGCATATTGTGACCGATCCGTTCGGTCAGCTATTTCTTCTAGCACAGTAGCACTCTTGCTGGGTTTGTTGCCCTTGCTACCATTTTATCCCTTTGTATGTGTAGATGTGTTTGTACACTGGGTAGCACCTTGGGGGGCTTTGGGTAGTGGCCCTTTAGTGCCAGGAACCCTCCCTTAATATTGCATTTAATTCTTGTATCATTTACAGGTGTCCCGACCTTCATATGCTGACCTGTAGATCTTGTAGAGTATTACCTTGGCATGTTGTAATTCGCGGTGTAGGATGTGCTCGCCAGCCTGCTGTAAATATTGCAATAAATATTTAATAAAGCAAGTGGCTCTTAGTCACAGACGTGGCTCTTGCCACGTCCGTGACTTAGAGTTCCTAATTGGGAGGATAGGACAGCTAGAAGGGGAGTGAGGAGGCTGTCTCAACGGGCTGGTGAGCGCATTTGAACCTGGTGCCTAGAAGGGACCCACACATATTTTTTCCCCCGAAGAACTCTGCGTGCCGCCCGTCTACATCGGTATGCAATAAAGAAGTTGGTGGAATTATAACAAATTCATTCTGGTACACTTGCACATTGTTGGTTTGTATGAAATTTCACGAGACTATTTGTGGTGTACTAACCCAATGTGAGGGTTGTCGGTGCCTCCCGCTATGCTGAAGCCAAGTCCCTGATTGCCACGCTCGAGACTGATGTACAGCTGCTCCCACTCCTGCTGCAGCGAGCTCTGCGGAAAATACGGAACACGTTAGAAACAGGATTGCAAACTGGTGACAGCAAATAGCACGATACATACAGGACAGATAAACTTGCAGGCACCACGAAACACATTACAAACAGGATTAGCTAATTGGTCACGCATCAGGAAATATGGCAAATAAGTAGAATTATTTTTCACATTTCAATTTGCATAGAAATACGTAGCTATGAGTAAAGTTAGGCAGTTGTTGTATTAAAATGAGTGAATATAGTTGCCTCAGTACACATGCATCATCTATCATGTTGAACTATGTACCTAAGTAATGAGGTGACACACCTGCATAAAAGGCTGCTAACTTTTTCGGCGCTTCAGCGTAGAATGACATTATAATTGTTCAGGGACTTCAAAAAACAGAAGACGAAGAGCGAACAAAACAAAAATGTGGGGTGGCACGATGACCCCGTACACAAAGAGGCAGCGTAGTCAACAGATCAGTGTAGGGACTACAGCTAGAAGTGGCACAGGTGCCACATGAGGTAAAGACTATCACATTCAGTCTTTTTACTCTAAACTCCATATCGGATAACTAAGATGAGAAAAGAAGGGAATAATCTGTTACATATTATAGTGGCCGAAAAGATAATAGAATGCATAGGGAAGGCCTCACGAGTCAGGATGTGCACCAGTCTATGCTACAAGAAGTAGACTGGTCTCACGAGTCAGGATGTGCACCAGTCTATGCTACAAGAAGTAGACTGGTCTCACGAGACAGGATGAGCACCAGTCCATGCTACAAGAAGTAGACTGGCCTCACGAGACAGGATGAGCACCAGTCCATGATACAAGAAGTAGACTTGTCTCACGAGACAAGATGAGCACCAGTCCATGCTACAAGAATTAGACTGGTCTCGCGGGTCAGTATGAGCACCAGTCCATGCTACAAGAAGTAGACTGGCCTCACAAGTCAGGATGTGCACCAGTCCATGCTACAAGAAGTAGACTGGTCTCACGAGTCAAGATGTGCACCAGTCTATGCTACAAGAAGTAGACTGGTCTCACGAGACAGGATGAGCACCAGTCTACGCTGCAAGAAGAAAATACACCGCCAGACGTTAGGAGAAGTCATGTCTACGCACCTGACAATAGTGTCTAAAAATCTTAATAAATGCATAGAGAATGTCAATGAGTCACGCTATATCACAGTCCACGCAATGAGTAGTAAGAAATGCTGCGCCTCCCCTTTGAGCATTCGTTACACGCCGGTCTACGCGGCGCAATATGCACGACACGAAATATGCCTGCGTCCATCACTCACGGGTCGCTCATAGATAATGTATCCAACGCTCTCGTTGCAGTCGTCGTACAGTGTCACCGGGGCCTCGTTCCTGTAAGCGTCACGGCAGAGATTGTTGATACTAGGCGCCCCATATACACCACCTAAGCTATTATTGCTGCTATCTTCGTTTAGGTAATGACCGAGGTAGGCGTTGTTAGAAGTTGAGCGTCGTGGTACATTTTGGTAGTCATTTTCCACAACAGTTAACGGGCTGTTTTGCAGATAGTTATTGATGTGTCCGTTAGATGAATAACAGTATGGAATATAGTGGATGCTGTTTTTGCTCGTAAGATGATCAACAACATTAGTTGGTAACTGAGGTTGGATGCGAAGTTTGCCAGGTTTTCTTCTGAAGAAAAAAGATTTCCGTTGTCCTTCCCCTCTTTCCAACAATGTTTCGCTACTTCTGTACTTTCTCCCTTTAATATTATTTTCCTGGTTGGAGGAGGAGTTGTTGGAAGATGAAGACAAAAAAATGCTGCCGAAATATTTTTCAAAAAGGTTACGTTCTGATTTCGATACGTTATTTTTGTTCTTCTTACTGGAAATATCATCGGTAGCGCTGAAAACGCTAGCGCTTCGCTGAATGTCCAACGAATCCACCTGTGAGTCGCACTCATCGTCATAATTATTATTCAAATTCTCTTCACTTTGCAAAGCTCTCAGCAACCATTTATCGTCCATAGCTATATTAGTCGAGCTACCCTTCAATTCGTGGAAAGAAGAGGTTTTTTCCAGCACGCCGTTCGCGACCGTTTTTCTTGACGCTTTCTTGGGGTGACCGAGACGGTCGTTCACGGACACCTTGCCATTGTACTCTGAAGCAGTCAAGGGAGGCAGGAGAGTGTTTTTCTTGCTCTTTCCGTAAGACTTGCGACTGTTCAGGTTTCGATCCAAAGACTTCGATCGTTTCCCTTTACTGAACATGATGACTTCGACGCACCAAGGTTTATTAAGTTAAAAATCTTTTCGCTACGCAACTTAGAACAACTGCATGCTATCGATCATCACATCTGAAAAATCGAAATATTCTGGCGTAGATTATACATTTTATGACAGGAAGGTAATTTGTCCTGAAGTAGACATTTTAGACCAATAAGTTATCGCACTCACTCGTACACGTGTTCGGTGTATAACACACACAACACAATAGGCTACCAATCGTTAGGTAATACTGCAATCGTTAGGTAATACTGCAATCTTTAGGTAATACTGCAATCTTTAGGTAATACTGCAATCGTTAGGTAATACTGCAATCGTTAGGTAATACTGCAATCGTTAGGTAATACTACAATCGTTAGGTAATACTGCAATCGTTAGGTAATACTGCAATCGTTAGGTAATACTGCAATCATTAGGTAATACTGCAATCGTTAGGTAATACTGCAATCGTTAGGTAATACTACAATCGTTAGGTAATACTGCAATCATTCGGTAATCATAGAATGAGGTCGTCAGCCCGTTTCAGTCCTACTTACTTTACAGCATTGAGAAAACAGTAATGGCATACGACACACGGAAGTGTCCAACCGTCCAAGTTGGTGACATAAGACTTTCCAGATATTGAGGTCTGGTACCTCAATTTTGCGTAGTATACCAGGCACTTTGTACCATTCGATAATTGGTACCAACCCTCAAACGAAACATTTCAAACCTGTGACTCAACGGATACCAGATATATACAGAAACGTTGAGTAAACTCGAGACAGCACAAATCACTAAGTTCGGTTCGTGTAGATACCAGAAGACCCTTACACACCACCGCCATGTATTAGTTCATAATTGTATGGAGCAAAAAAAAAACTCCGCTGAGGTCGAGCAATCTAGCGGACCAGACTATGCCAACCTCTGGTGTGGCAGGTTGTGAATTCGAACCATTGCACCGCCGCCATCTGGTAGGTGAGGAGATTGGGCGCATCCCCCACAGTTTGTGGCTGTCAACTGACCAGCTTAGGAGGAAACTGCTGTCTATCCGCACACACTTAGAACATTGTGCAAGGAAAGTTTCTTGAACACACACGCAGGAACTGATGAAATTATTATACAGACATCCACACATCATGAATTTAATTTGATTCAAGCCCCAATTGAGTCTTAACAGGCTCTTCCGTAGGGCTCAACGATCATGGATTATATTAGGCTCGTACACCTCGTTGTGCGAGAAAAACAACGTTGTCAATGATAGAAAATTTTGAACATTTCAGTCGTGCCAGAAGCACGCTTGTGCGCACAAGACAAACTTTCAAACGATTTCCGCTAGTGCGCACAGATAGCATCATCGAGACTGGTACAAGGTTCACGGCTACACGGACAAAGTAAACTTCGACAGCAACGCAACACAATGTTTACAGCTACGCGGTCCAATTCAGTTGGAGTACAGTACATTAATTCAGGTAAGATGAAGACTCAGACGAAACAAATCTCCGCCTCTAACCACTTAGAACTTCAACAGTAATATGTACGCACGCCAGTGCGCACAGATAGTATCGTCAAAATTGGTACAAGGTTTACGGCTACACGGAACAGATCAACTCCAACAGCTACGCGTCACAAGGTTTATTGCCACGCGGTCAAGGTCAGCTACAAAACACCTCCAAAACACAAATTTCCCAGCTACGCGGGTCAAGTCGGTTACAGAAATGACACCTAGTCCGTGCACGCGGACTGAAAAAAACACATGTTCACAAAATTCCAGACATAAACTCTCGCACAAATAAATGCACTTGCGTTACTTCAGATGACGAAATTGCGGATAGTGAATAAGAAAGGGCAGGTTCATCGAGGACGGAAAAACTGCTCAGATTATTGACATCACACTTATTGATCAAGGGGATAGGGTGGGAGCGGGGTAGGGGAGAGGGGTGCCTCGGGTCTCAAAAGAGCCCGATGTGTCTCGGAGGGTAACGCAAGTCCCCCGAGCTCCCCGGGTCCCTCAAGTTTTCTCATCTCGGCTCACGTCAGCCAGTTTGGATTAATTTCAGCCAGTTTCGACTCGTCGCGCCCAAGTCAACTTGTCTCGACATGTTTCGACTTATCTCGACCAGCCTCAACGCGACTCTCCCCCTCTGCGCCGGTAATCCTGTGAACTGTATTGGCTAATTAATCAATAAACTAATTATTTGATCAATTATTTTTTCTACTCAAGCATTTCAGGGTGGGAGCGGTGTGAGGAGGGGGGGGCAGAGGTCCCTCGGGTTTCAAACGAGCCCGATGAGTCCCGGAGGGTAACCCGGGTTTCCGACCTCCCCGGGTCCCCCGAGTCCTTTCGTCTCAGCTCATCTCGGCGCGCCTTGAATAATTTCGGCCGGTCTCGACTCGTCGCACCAACTCGACTCGCCTCAACATGCTTCGACTGATCTCGACGCACCTTGACCAGCCTCAACGCGGCTCTTCCTCTCTGTGCCAGTAATCTGTGGACTGTTATAGCAAATTGTTCTACTCATACATTTCACACATATACATTTTTCTGTGTATTGTTTTTACAGCGTGGGGAGGAGGAAACAGGGGTCCCAGGGTTCAGAGGGGCCTCAAGAGGGTCCCAATATTTCTCAAAGGGTCTCAAGGATGTCCCAAAGGGCCTCCGAAGGGCCCAAGTGGGTCCCCCCAAATCCTCCTGATATTCCAAGTACCCGGCTTCCTGAAACCCCAGGGTTCCCAGAGTCCCGTGGGTCCCACGAATACCCCCCATTCCCCGGGTCATCTAGTCTCAACCAGCCTCGATATATAATAACCAATGCAAATTTTATCACCATGAAAAAAGGACACAGGTAAATAATTGAGCCCACGAAATAAAAAATACTAAAATAAAGGGTGAATGATCTATAAAATGAATAATCATCCATCAACCCCCTCACCCATGAACTGATGAAACTGTTATTATACAGACATCCACACACCATGAACTGTGAAACTGTTATTATACAGACATTCACACACCATGAACTGATAAAACTTATTATACAGACATCCACACACCATGAACTCATGAAACTGTTATTATACAGACATCCACACACCATGAACTGATGAAACTGTTATTATACAGACATGCACACGCCATGAACCGATTAAACTGTTATTATACAGACATGCACACACCATGAACTGATGAAACTTTTATTATACAGACATCCACACACCATGAACTGATAAAACTTATTATACAGACACGCACACACCATGAACCGATGAAACTTATTATACAGACATCTACACACCATGAACCAGTTGACGGGATAGAGTCAAAGACAACACGCCATGTTCAAATAATAGCAATGAAGTGGTGGAAAATCAATTTAATTTGTTTGTTGGGCGAGTCAAACTTTGCTCCAACTCATTAACAGGGAATGTCTTTAAAGAAGCGACCAATGAAAAGGGTAACGAGAAGATGAAAAGCATAATGTGAAGCAATAAAAAACAATGAAACGTACAGTAGCGAAAGAAAATTCGTTCATGTTAAAAGATTGAGAGAAATCTTCAATGATCATTTTCCGCTCGACATTTGAACTCATTGGAAAGTTGATTAATGTCATCCATTAAGGGTTATCCAGACACAGTACCCTAAGGAATTTCCATGTGAAGTTAAATTCCACGTAGGAAAAGTCTAGTTTTTTGGTTTTGGACCAGCCATGAACGAATTCTCGTTCGTAACTGTACTCTCCATTATTGATACCAACTTGCAAGCAATGCAGACCGGGAGAATAATCCCCTTCAACTAGTCCTGTCACCCACACCACCCCACTGTACTCTCTACTGTACTCTCCATCATTGATACCAACTTGCAAGCAATGCATGCCGGGAGAATAATCCCCTTCAACTAGTCCTGTCACCCACACCACCCCACTGTACTCTCTACTGTACTCTCCATCATTGATACCAACTTGCAAGCAATGCATGCCGGGAGAATAATCCCCTTCAACTAGTCCTGTCACCCACACCACCCCACTGTACTCTCTACTGTACTCTCCATCATTGATACCAACTTGCAAGCAATGCAGACCGGGAGAATAATCCCCTTCAACTAGTCCTGTCACCCACACCACCCCACTGTACTCTCTACTGTACTCTCCATCATTGATACCAACTTGCAAGCAATGCAGACCGGGAGAATAATCCCCTTCAACTAGTCCTGTCACCCCCCACTGTACTCTCTACTGTACTCTCCATTATTGATACCAACTTGCAAGCAATACAGACCGGGAGAATAATCCCCTTTAACTAGTCCAGTCACCCACACTACCCCACTGTACTCTCTACAGTACTCTCCATCATTGATACCAACTTGCAAGCAAGCAATACAGACCGGGAGAATAATCCCCTTCAACTAGTCCTGTCACCCACACCACACCACTGTACTCTCTACTGTACTCTCCATTATTGATACCAACTTGCAAGCAATACAGACCGGGAGAATAGACCCCTTCAACTAGTCATGTCACCCACACCACCCCACTGTACTCTCTACTGTACTCTCCATCATTGATACCAACTTGCAAGCAATACAGACCGGGAGAATAATCCCCTTCAACTA
>SDVV010006330.1:0-18531 GCA_016164225.1 Gammarus roeselii
TATTTCATGTTCTCACTTATGAATTGATAGCTTTGACAACACCGATTCAAGGTTCTCGCTTTTGAATCAGTTGCTTTGACAAAACTTGTTTCATGTTCTCGCTTTTTAATTGGTTGCTTTGACAGCACCTATTTCAGGGTCTCGCTTTCGAATTGGTTGCTCTGACAACACCTATTTCATGTTATCTCATTTGAATTAGTTGATTTGACAACACCGATGTCATGTTCTCGCTTTTGAATTGGTTGCTTTGTCAAGGCTCATTTCACGTTATCGCGTTTAATAGGTTGCATTGACAACACCTATTTCATGTTTTAGCTTGTAAATTGGTTGCTTTTACAACACCTATGTCTTGTTCTCGATTTTGAATTGTTTGCCTTGACAACACCTATTTCATGTTCTCGTATTTGAATTGGCTGCTTTGACAACACTTATTTCATATTTTCGCTTATGAATTGGCTGCTCTGACAACATATAGTTAATGATCTCGCTATTGAATTGGTTGCTTTGACAACACCTATTTCATGTTCTCACTTTTGGATTGGTTGCTTTGACAACACCTATTCCAGGTTCTCGCTTATGAATCAGTTGCTTTGACAACGCTTATCTCGTGTTCTCGCTTTTGAATTGGTTGCATTCACAACACTTATTTCAGGGTCTCATTTTCTAATTGATTGCCCTGACCACACCTATTTCATGTTCTCACTTACGAATTGGTTGCTTTGACAACACATATTTCATGTTTTCGCTTTTGAATTGGCTGCTTTGACAATACCTATTTAGTTTTCTCGCGTTTGAATGGGCTGCTTTGACAACACCTATTCTATGTTCTCGCGCTTGAATTGATTGCTTTGCACATCACCTATGTCATGTTTTCGCGTTTGAATTGTTTAATTTGACAACACCTATTTAAATGTTTTCGCTTTTCAATTGATTACTTTGACAAAACCTTTTTTTCATATTCTCGCTTTTGAATTGGTTTCTTCGACAACACCTATTTCATGATCTCGCTAATGAATTGGTTGCTTTGACAGCACTTATTTCATGTTCTCGCGTTTGAATTGGTTGCTTTGACAACACCTATTTTATGTTTTCGCTTTTCAATTGATTGCTTTGACAACACCTTTTTTTCATATTCTCGCCTTTGAATTGGTTGCTTCGACAACACTTATTTCATATTCTCGCCTTTGAATTCGCTGCTTTGACAACACCTATTTCAGGGTCTTGTTTTTGAATTGGTTGCTTTGACAACACATATTTCATGTTCTCGCTTGTGAATTGGTTGCTCTGATAACACCTATTTTATGTTTTCGCTTCTCAATTAGTCGCTTTAACTACACCTGTCTTATGTTCTCGCTTTTGAATTGGTTGCTTAGACAACACCTATTTCATGTTCTCGCTTTTGAATTGGTTGCTTTGACAACACCTGTTTTGTTTTCGCGTCTCTGAATTGGTTGCTTAGTCAACACCTATTTCATATTCTCGCTTCTGAATTGGTTGCGTTGACAACACCTATTTCATGTTCTCGCTTTTGATTGGCTGGTTTGACAACATCTATTCCATATTCTCGCTTCTGAATCAGTTGCTTTGACAACTCATATTTCATGTTCTCGTTTCTGAATTTATTGCTTTGACAACACCTATTTCATGTTCTCGCGTTTGAATTGGTTGCTGTGACAACACCTATTTCATGTTCTCGCTTTTGAATTGGTTGCTTTTACATCACCCATTTCATGTTCTCGCGTTTGAATTGGTGTCTTTGGCAGTACCTTTTTCATGTTCTCGCTGTTGAATTGGTTTCTCTGACAACACCTATTTCATTTCCTCGCTTTTGAATTGGTTGCTTTGACAACACCTCTATCAAGTTCTCGCTTCTGAATTAGTTGCTTTGAGAGCTCTTATTTCATGTTCTCGCTTTTGAATTGGCAGCTTTGACAACACCTGTTTCATAGTCTCGCTTTTGAATTGGTTGCTCAGACAACACCTATTGCATGTTTTCGTTTTCGAATTGGCTGCTTTGACAACACCTTCTTCATGTTCTCGCTTTTGAATTGGTTACTTTGACAACACCTATTTCATGTTCTCGCTTAAGAATTGGTTGCTTCGACAACATATATTTCATGTTCTCGTTTGTAAATTGGTTGCTTCGACAACACATATTTCATGGTCTCGCTTTTTAATTGGTTTCTTTGACAACACATGTTGCATGTTCTCGCTTATGAATTGGTTGCTTTGATAACACCTATTTCATGTTCTCGCTTATGAATTTGATTGCTTTGACAACACATGTTTCATGTTTTTGCTTTTGAATTGGTTGCTTTGACAGCACCTATTTCAGGGTCTCGCTTTTGAATTGGTTGCTCTGACAACACCTATTTCATGTTATCTCCTTTGAATTGGTCGTTTTGACAACACCGATGTCATGTTCTCGCTTTTGAATTGGTTGCTTTGTCAAGGCTCATTTCACGTTATCGCGTTTAGTAGGTTGCATTGACAACACCTAATTCACGTTTTAGCTTGTAAATTGGTTGCTTTGATAACACCTATGTCATGTTCTCGATTTTGAATTGGTTGCCTTGACAACACCTATTTCATGTTCTTGCTTTTGAATTGGCTGCTTTGACAACACTTATTTCATATTTTCGCTTATGAATTGGCTGCTTTGACAACATATATTTAATGATCTCGCTATTGAATTGGTTGCTTTGACAACACCTATTTCATGTTCTCGCTTTTGAATTGGTTGCTTTTACAACACCCATTTCATGTTCTCGCATTTGAATTGGTGTCTTTGGCAGTACATTTTTCATGTTCTCGCTGTTGAATTGGTTTCTGTGACAACACATATTTCATTTCCTCGCTTTTGAATTGGTTGCTTTGACAACACCTCTATCAAGTTCTCGCTTCTGAATTGGTTGCTTTGACAGCTCCTATTTCATGTTCTCGCTTCTGAATTGGCAGCTTTGACAACACCTATTTCATAGTCTCGCTTTTGAATTGGTTGCTCAGACAACACCTATTGCATGTTTTCGTTTTCGAATTGGCTGCTTTGACAACACCTAATTCATGTTCTCGCTTTTGAATTGGTTGCTTTGACAACACATATTTCATGTTCTCGCTTATGAATTGGTTGCTCTGACAACACCTATTTTATGTTTTCGCATCTCAATTGGTCGCTTTAACTACACCTGTCTTATTTTCTCGCTTTTGAATTGGTTGCTTAGACAACACCTATTTCATGTTCTCGCTTTTGAATTGGTTGCTTTGACAACACCTGTTTTGTTTTCTCGTCTCTTAATTGGTTGCTTAGTCAACACTTATTTCATATTCTCGCTTCTGAATTGGTTGCGTTGACAACACCTATTGCATGTTCTCGCTTTTGATTAGCTGGTTTGACAACATCTATTCCATATTCTTGCTTCTGAATCAGTAGCTTTGACAACACATATTTCATGTTCTCGTTTCTGAATTTATTGCTTTGGCAACACCTATTTCTTGTTCTCGCGTTTGAATTGGTTGCTATGACAACACCTATTTCATATTCTCGCTTTTGAATTGGTTGCTTTTACAACACCCATTTCATGTTCTCGCGTTTGAATTGGTGTCTTTGGCAGTACCTTTTTCATGTTCTCACTGTTGAATTGGTTTCTCTGACAACACATATTTCATTTCCTCGCTTTTGAATTGGTTGCTTTGACAACACCTCTATCAAGTTCTCGCTTCTGAATTGGTTGCTTTGACAGCTCCTATTTCATGTTCTCGCGTTTGAATTGGTGTCTTTGGCAGTTCCTTTTTCATGTTCTCACTGTTGAATTGGTTTCTTTGACAACACCTATTTCATGTCCTCGCTTTTGAATTGGTTGCTTTGACAACACCTCTATCAAGTTCTCGCTTCTGAATTGGTTGCTTTGACAGCTCCTATTTCATGGTCTCGCTTTTGAATTGGTTTCTTTGACAACACATGTTGCATGTTCTCGCTTATGAATTGGTTGCTTTGATAACACCTATTTCATGTTCTCGCTTATGAATTTGATTGCTTTGACAACACATGTTTCATGTTTTCGCTTTTGAATTGGGTGCTTTGGCAGCACCTATTTCATGGTCTCGCTTTCGAATTGGTTGCTCTGACAACACCTATTTCATGTTATCTCCTTTGAATTGGTTGTTTTGACAACACCGATGTCATGTTCTCGCTTTTGAATTGGTTGCTTGTCAAGTCTCATTTCACGTTGTCGCGTTTAATAGGTTGCATTGACAACACATATTTCACGTGTTAGCTTGTAAATTGGTTGCTTTGAAAACACCTATGTCATGTTCTCGATTTTGAATTGGTTGCCTTGACAACACATATTTCATGTTCTCGCTTTTGAATTGGCTGCTTTGACAACACTTATTTCATATTTTCGCTTATGAATTGGCTGCTTTGACAACATATATTTAATGGTCTCGCTATTGAATTGGTTGCTTTGACAACACCTATTTCATGTTCTCACTTTTGGATTGGGTGCTTTGACAACACCTATTTCGGGTTCTCGCTTATGAATCAGTTGCTTTGACAACACTTATCTCATGTTCTCGCTTTTGAATGGGTTGCTTTCACAACACTTATTTCAGGGTCTCATTTACGAATTTATTGCTTTGACAACACCTATTTCATGTTCTCGCTTACGAATTGGTTGCTTTGACAACACATATTTCATGTTTTCGCTTTTGAATTGGCTGCTTTGACAATACCTATTTAGTTTTCTCGCGTTTGAAAGGGCTGCTTTGACAACACCTGTTTTATGTTCTCGCGCTTGAATTGATTGCTTTCCACATCACCTATGTCATGTTCTCGCGTTTGAATTGGTTAATTTGAAAACCCTTATTTCATGTTTTTGCGTTTGAATTGGTTGCTTTGACAACACCTATTATATGTTTTCGCTTTTCAATTGATTGCTTTGACAACACCTTTTTTTCATATTCTCGCTTTTATATTGGTTGCTTCGACAACACTTATTTCATATTCTCGCCTTTGAATTGGCTGCTTTGACAACACCTATTTCAGGGTCTTGTTTTTGAATTGGTTGCTTTGACAAAACATGTTTCATGTTCTCGCTTATGAATTGATTGTTTTGACAACACCTATTTTATGTTTTCGCTTCTCAATTGGTCGCTTTAACTACACCTGTCTTATGTTCTCGCTTTTGAATTGGTTGCTTAGACAACACCTATTTCATGTTCTCGCTTTTGAATTGGTTGCTTTGACAACACCTGTTTTGTTTTCTCGTCTCTGAATTGGTTGCTTAGTCAACACCTATTTCATATTCTCGCTTCTGAATTGGTTGCGTTGACAACACCTATTTCATGTTCTCGCTTTTGATTGGCTGGTTTGACAACATCTATTCCATATTCTCGCTTCTGAATCAGTTGCTTAGACAACACATATTTCATGTTCTCGTTTCTGAATTTATTGCTTTGGCAACACCTATTTCATGTTCACGCGTTTGAATTGGTTGCTTTGACAACACCTATTTCATGTTCTCGCTTGTGAATTGGTTGCTTTTACAACACCCATTTCATGTTCTCGCGTTTGAATTGGTGTCTTTGGCAGTACCTTTTTCATGTTTTCGCTGTTGAATTGGTTTCTCTGACAACACCTATTTCATTTCCTCGCTTTTGAATTGGTTGCTTTGACAACACCTCTATCAAGTTCTCGCTTTTGAATTGGTTGCTTTGACAGCTCCTATTTCATGTTCTCGCTTTTGAATTGGCAGCTTTGACAACACCTATTTCATAGTCTCGCTTTTGAATTGGTTGCTCAGACAACACCTATTGCAGGTTTTCGTTTTCAAATTGACTGCTTTGACAACACCTAATTCATGTTCTCGCTTTTGAATTGGTTACTTTGACAACACCTATTTCATGTTCTCGCTTAAGAATTGGTTGCTTCGACAACACATATTTCATGTTCTCGTTTGTAAATCGGTTGCTTCGACAACACATATTTCATGGTCTCGCCTTTGAATTGGTTTCTTTGACAACGCATGTTGCATGTTCTCGCTTATGAATTGGTTGCTTTGATAACACCTATTTCATGTTCTCGCTTATGAATTTGATTGCTTTGACAACACATGTTTCATGTTTTCGCTTTTGAATTGGTTGCTTTGACAACACCTATTTCAAGTTCTCGCTTATGAATTGGTTGCTTCGACATCACCTATGTCATGTTCTCGCGTTTGAATTGGTTAATTTGAAAACCCTTATTGCAGGTTCACGCTTTTGAATTGGTGTCTTTGACAACACCTATTTCAGGGTCTTGTTTTTGAATTAGTTGGTTTGACAACACCTATTTCATGATCTCGCTAATGAATTGGTTGCTTTGACTGCACTTATTTCATGTTCTCGCGTTTGAATTGGTTGCTTTGACAACACCTATTTTATGTTTTTGCTTTTCAATTGATTGCTTTGACAACACCTTCCTTTCATATTCTCGCTTTTGAATTGGTTGCTTCGACAACACCTATTTCATGTTCTCGCCTTTGAATTGGCTGCTTTGACAACACCTATTTCAGGGTCTTGTTTTTGAATTGGTTGCTTTGACAACACATATTTCATGTTCTCGCTTATGAATTGGTTGCTTTGACAACACCTATTCCATGTTTTCGCTTCTGAATTGGTCGCTTTAACTACACATGTTTTATGTTTTCGCTTTTGAATTGGTTGCTTTGACAACACCTAATTCATGTTCTCGCTTTTGAATTGGTTGCTTTGACAACACCTGTTTTGTTTTCTCGTCTCTGAATTGGTTGCTTAGACAACACCTATTTCATATTCTCGCTTCTGAATTGGTTGCATTGACAACACCTATTTCATGTTCTCGCTTTTGATTGGCTGGTTTGACAACATCTATTCCATGTTCTCGCTTCTGAATCAGTTGCTTTGACAACACATATTTCATGTTCTCGTTTCTGAATTTATTGCTTAGGCAACATCTATTTCATGTTCTCACGTTTGAATTGGTTGCTTTGACAACACCTATTTCATGTTCTCGCTTTTGAATTGGTTGCTTTTACAACACCCATTTCATATTTTCGTGCTTGAATGGATGTCTTTGGCAACACATTTTTCATGTTCTCGCTGTTGAATTGGTTTCTCTGACAATACCTATTTTATTTCCTCGCTTTTGAATTGGTTGCTTTGACAACACCTCTACTATATTCTCGCTTTTGAATTAGCTGTTTTGACAGCTCCTATTTCATGTTCTCGCTCTTGAATTGGCAGCTTTGACAACACCTATTTCTTGTTCTCGCTTATGAATTGGTTCCGTTGACAACACCTATTTCATAGTCTCGCTTTTGAATTGGTTGCTTTGACAACACCTATTACATGTGCTTGCTTTTAAATTGGTTGCTCTGACAACAACTATCTCACGTTCTCGTTTCTGCATCGGTTGCTTTGGCAACATTTATTTCATGTTCTCGATTATGATTTGGTTGCTTTGACAACAACTGTTTCATGTTCTCGCCTCTGAATTGGTTGCTTTGACAACACCTATTTCATGTTTTCGCGTTTGAATGGGTTGCTTTGACAACACCTATTTCACGTTCTCGCGTTTGAATTGATTGCTTTGACAACACATATTTCATGTTCTCGCTTTTGAATTGGTTGCTTTGACAACACCTATTTCATGTTCTCGATTCTAAATTGGTTGCTTTGACAACACTTATTTATTGTTCTTGTGTTTGAATTGGTTGCTTTGACAACACATATATCATGTTCTCGCTTCTGAATTTTTTGACAACACCTATTGCATGTTCTCGCTTTTGAATTGGTTGCTTTGACAACACCTCTTCCATATTTTCGCTTTTGAATTGGTGACTTGGACAATATCTATTTCATGTTCTCGCTTTTGAATTGGTTGCTTCGACAACACCTATTTCATGTTTTCGCTTTCTAATTGGACGCTCTGACAACACCTATTTCATGTAGTCGCTTATGAATTGGTTGCTCTGACAACACCTATTTCATGTTCTCGCATTATAATTGGTTGCTCTGTCAACACCGATTTCATGTTCACGCATATGATATGGTTGCTTTGACAACACCTATTTCACGTTCTCGCGTTTGAATTGATTGCTTTGACAACACTTATTTCATGTTCTCGCTTTTGTAATGGTTGCTTTGACGACAATTATTTCATGTTCTCGCTCATGAATGGGTGGCTTTGACAACACCTATTTCATGCTCTCGCTTTAGAATTGGTTGCTCTGACAACACCTATTTCATGTTCTCGCTTCTGAACTGTTTGCTTTGACAACACCTATTTCATGTTCTCGCGTTTGAACTGGTTGCTTTGAAAACCTATTTCATGTTCTCGCTTTTGAATTGGTTGCTTTGAAAAAACCTATTTCACGTTCACGCTTTTGAATTGGCTGCTTTGACAACAGTTATTTCATGTTCTCGTGTTTGAATTGACTGCTTTGACAACACCTGTTTCATCTTCCCCCTCCTGAATTGATTGCTTTGACAACGCCTATATCATGTTCTCGTTTCTGAATTGGTTGCTTTGACAACACATATTTCGTGTTCACGCTTTTGAATTGTTTGCTTTGATAACACCCATTTCAAGTTCTAGCTTTTGGATTGGTTGCTTTGTCAACACATACTTCATTTTCTCGCTGTTGCATTGGTTGCTTCGACAACACATATTTCATATTTTCGCTTTTGAATTGGTTGCTTTGACAAAACCGATTTCATGTTCTTGCATTTGAATTATTGGCTTTGACTACACCTACTTCATGTTCTCGCTTTTGAATTGATTGCTTTGATATCCACTATTTCATATTCTCGCTTATGTATTGGTTGCTTCGACAACACCTATTTCATGTTCTCGCGTTTGAATTTGTTTCTTGACAACACCTATTTCAAGTTCTCGCGTTTGAATTGGTTGTTTTGACAACACCTATTGCATGTTCTCGCTTTTGAATTGGTTGCTTTGACAACATCTATTTCATGTTCTCGCTTTTGAATTGGTTGCTTTGACAACACTCAATTCATGTTCATGTTTTTGAAATAGTTGCAATGACAACATCTATTTCATGTTTTCGCTTATGAATTGGTTGCTTTGACTACACCTTATCCACGTTCTCGCGTTTGAATTGGTTGCTTTGAAATCACCTATTGCATGTTCTCGCTTTTGAGGTGGTTGCTTTGACAGCATCTGTTTCACGTTCTCGTTTACGAATTGGTTGCTTTAACAACACATATTTCTTGTCCTCGCTTTTGAATTGGTTGTTGTGACAACACTTTTTTCATGTTTTCGTGTTTGAATTGGTTGTTTTGACAGCACCTATTTCATGTTCTCGCTTTTGAATCGGTCGTTTTGATAACACCTATTTCATGTTTCCGCTTTTGTATTGGTTGCTATGACAGCACATATTTCATGTTCTCGCTTTTAAATTTGCTGCTTTGACAACACCTATTTTATGTTCTCGTTTTTGAATGGGTTGCTTTGACAACGCCTATTTCATGTTTGCGAGTTTGAATTGAATGCTTCGACAACATCTATGTCATGTTCCCGCGTTTGAATCGTTGGCTTTGACGACACATATTTCATGTTTTTGCTTCTGAATTGATTGCTTTGACAACATTTATTTCATGTTCTCGCTTCTGAATTGGTTTCTCTGACAACCCCTATCGCTTTTGAATCGGTTGCTTTGACAACACCTATTTCATGTTTTCGCGTTTGAATTGGCTGCATCGACAACACCTATGTCATGTTCTCGCTTCTGAATTGGTTGCTTTGACACTACTTCTTTCATGTTCTCGTGTTTGAATTGGTTTAATTGACAACACCTATTCCATGTTCTCGCTTTCAAATTGGCGGCTTTGACAATATCTATTTCATGATCTTGCTATCGAATTGGTTGCTTCGCAAACACGTATTTCATGTTCTCACTTTTGGATTAGTAGTTTTGACAACGCCTATTTCATATTCTCGCTCCTGAATTGGTTGCTTTGACAACACCCATTTCGTGTTCTCGCTTCTGAATTGGTTGCTTTTACAACTCCTATTATAAGTTATCGCTTGTGAAGTGGTTGCTATGACAACTCCTATGTCATGTTCTCGCTTTTGAATTAGTTGCTTTGACAACACCTGTTTCATGTTCTCGCTTTTGAATTGGTTGCTTTGACAACACCTATTTCAAGTTCTCGCTTATGAATTGGCTGCATTGACAACACATATTTTGTGTTCTCGCTTTTGAATTGGTTGCTTTGGCAACACCTCTACCAGGTTCTCGCTTTTGAATCAGTTGCTTTGACAACACCTGTTTCATGTTTTCCCGTGTGAATTGGTTGCTTTGAAAACACCTATTTCATGTTCTCGAGTATGAATTGGTTCTTTGACCACACCTATTTCATGATAGTGCGTTTGAATTGGTTGCTTTGACAACACATATTTCATGTTCTCGCGTATGAGTTGGTTCTTTGACAACACATATTTCATGTTCTCGCTTTTCAATTGGCTGCTTCGACAATACTTATTTCATGTTCTCGCGTTTGAATTAGTTGTTATGACAACACCTTTTTCATGTTATCGCTTTTGAATTGGTTGCTTTAGTAACACCTATTTCATGTTTTCGCTTTTGTATTGGTTGCTCTGACAACACTTATTTTATGATTTCGCGTTTGAATTGGCTGCTCTGACAACACATATTTCATGTTTTCGCTTTGAATTGAATGCTTTGACAACACCTATTGCATATTCTCGCTTTTGAATTGGTTGCTTTGACAATACATGTTGCATGTTCTCGCTTTTGAATTTGCTGCTTTGACAATACCTATTTAGTGTTCTCGCGTTTGAATGGGCTGCTTTGACAACACCTATTATATGTTTTCACTTCTCAATTGATTGCTTTGACAACACCTTTTTTTCATATTTTCGCTTTTGAATTGGTTGCTTCGACAACACTTATTTCATGTTCTCGCCTTTGAATTAGCTGCTTTGACAACACCTAATTCAGGGTCTTGTTTTCGAATTGGTTGCTTTGACAACACATATTTCATGTTCTCGCTTATGAATTCGTTGCTTTGACAATACCTATTTTATGTTTTCTCTTCTGAATTGGTCGCTGTAACTACACCTGTTTTATGTTCTCGCTTTTGAATTGGTTGCTTTGACAACACCTATTTCATGTTCTCGCTTTCGAATTAGTTGCTTTGACAACACCCGTTTGTTTTCTCGTCTCTGAATTGGTTGCTTAGTCAACACCTATTTCATATTCTCGCTTCTGAATTGGTTGCGTTGACAACACCTATTTCATGTTCTCGCTTTTGATTGGCTGGTTTGACAACATCTATTCCATGTTCTCGCTTCTGAATCAGTTGCTTTGCTAATACATATTTCATGTTCTCGTTTCTGAATTTATTGTTTTGGCAACGCCTATTTCATGTTCTCGCGTTGAATTGGTTGCTTTGACAACACCCATTTAATGTTCTCGCGTTTGAATGGGTGTCTTTGGCAACACCTTTGCATGTTCTCGCTGCTAAATTGGTTTCTCTGACAACACCTATTTCCTTTCCTCGCTTTTGAATTGGTTGCTTTGACAGCACCTCTATCATGTTCTCGCTTTTGAATTGGTTGCTTTGACAGCTCCTATTTCATGTTCTCGCTTTCGAATTGGCAGCTTTGACAACTCCTATTTCTTGTTCTCGCTTATGAATTGGTTCCTTTGACAACCCCTATTTCATAGTCTCGCTTTTGAATTGGTTGCTTTGACAACACCTATTGTATGTTTTCGTTTTCAAATTGGCTGATTTGACATCACCTATTTCATGTTCTCGCTTTTGAATTGATTACTTTGACAACACCTATTTCATGTTCTCGCTTATGAATTGGTTGCTTCGACAACACATATTTCATCTTCTCGCTTGTAAATTGGTTGCTTAGACAACACATATTTCATGGTCTCGCTTTTGAATTGGTTGCTTTGACAACACATGTTGCATGTTCTCGCTTCTGAATTGGTTGCTTTGATAACACTTATTTCATGTTTTCGCATACGAATTGGTTGCTCTTACAACACCCATTTCATGTTCTCGCGTTTGAATTGGTGTCTTTGACAACACCTTTTTCATGTTATCGCTGTTGAATTGGTTCCTCTGACAACACCTATTTCATTTCCTTGCTCTTGAATTGGTTGCTTTGACAACACCTCTATCATGTTCTCGCTTTTGAATTGGTGCTTTGACAACGCCTATTTCAAGGTCTCGCTGTTGAATTGGTTGCTTTGACAACACCTGATTCATGTTCTCGCTTTTGTATTGGTTGCTTTGACGACAATTATTTCATGTTCTCGCTCATGAATGGGTGGCTTTGACAACACCTATTTCATGCTCTCGCTTTAGAATTGGTTGCTCTGACAACACCTATTTCATGTTCTCGCTTCTGAACTGATTGCTTTGACAACACCTATTTCATGCTCTCGCGTTTGAACTGGTTGCTTTGAAAACCTATTTCATGTTCTCGCTCTTGAATTGGTTGCTATGAAAAAACCTATTTCACGTTCACGCTTCTGAATTGGCTGCTTTGACAACAGTTATTTCATGTTTTCGTGTTTGAATTGACTGCTTTGACAACACCTGTTTCATCTTCCCCCTCCTGAATTGATTGCTTTGACAACACCTATATCATGTTCTCGCTTCTGAATTGGTTGCTTTGACAACACCCATTTCATGTTCTAGCTTTTGGATTGGTTGCTTTGTCAACACATACTTCATTTTCTTGCTGTTGCATTGGTTGCTTCGACAACACCTATTTCATATTCTCGCTTTTGAATTGGTTGCTTTGACAAAACCGATTTCATGTTCTTGCATTTGAATTATTTGCTTTGACTACACCTACTTCATGTTCTCGCTTTTGAATTGATTGCTTTGATATCCACTATTTCATATTCTCGCTTATGTATTGGTTGCTTCGACAACACCTATTTCATGTTCTCGCGTTTGAATTTGTTTCTTGATAACACCTATTTCAAGTTCTCGCGTTTGAATTGGTTGTTTTGATAAAACCTATTGCATGTTCTCGCTTTTGAATTGGTTGCTTTGACAACATCTATTTCATGTTCTCGCTTTTGAATTGGTTGCTTTGACAACACTCAATTCCTGTTCACGTTTTTGAAATAGTTGCAATGACAACATCTATTTCATGTTTTCGCTTATGAATTGGTTGCTTTGACAGCACCTTATCCACGTTCTCGCGTTTGAATTGGTTGCTTTGAAATCACCTATTGCATGTTCTCGCTTTTGAGGTGGTTGCTTTGACAACATCTGTTTCACGTTCTCGTTTACGAATTGGTTGCTTTTACAACACATATTTCTTGTCCTCGATTTTGAATTGGTTGTTGCGACAACACTTTTTTCATGTTTTCGCGTTTGAATTGGTTGTTTTGACAGCACCTATTTCATGTTCTCGCTTTTTAATCGGTCGTTTTGATAACACCTATTTCATGTTTCCGCTTTTGTATTGGTTGCCATGACAGCACATATTTCATGTTTTCGCTTTTAAATTTGCTGCTTTGACAACACCTATTTTATGTTCTCGTTTTTGAATGGGTTGCTTTGACAACGCCTATTTCATGTTTGCGAGTTTGAATTGAATGCTTCGACAACATCTATGTCATGTTCCCGCGTTTGAATCGTTGGCTTTGACAACACCTATTTCATGTTTTTGCTTCTGAATTGATTGCTTTGACAACACTTATTTCATGTTCTCGCTTCTGAATTGGTTTCTCTGACAACCCCTATTTTATGTTCTCGCTTTTGAATTGGTTGCTTTGACACCACCTATTTCATGTTTTCGCGTTTGAATTGGCTGCATCGACAACACCTATGTCATGTTCTCGCTTCTGAATTGGTTGCTTTGACAACACTTCTTTCATGTTCTCGTGTTTGAATTGGTTTAATTGACAACACCTATTCCATGTTCTCGCTTTCGAATTGGCGACTTTGACAATATCTATTTCATGATCTTGCAATCGAATTGGTTGCTTCGCAAACCCATATTTCATGTTCTCACTTTTGGATTAGTAGCTTTGACAACACCTATTTCATATTCTCGCTTGTGAATTGGTTGCGTTGACAACACCCATTTCGTGTTCTCGCTTCTGAATTGGTTGCTTGTACAACTCCTATTATAAGATCTCGCTTGTGAATTGGTTGCTATGACAACGCCTATGTCATGTTCTTGCTTTTGAATTAGTTGCTTTGACAACACCTGTTTCATGTTCTCGCTTTTGAATTGGTTGCTTTGACAACACCTATTTCATGTTCTCGCTTATGAATTGGCTGCATTGACAACACATATTTCGTGTTCTCGCTTTTGAATTGGTTGCTTTGGCAACACCTCTACCAGGTTCTCGCTTTTGAATCAGTTGCTTTTACAACACCTAATTCATGTTTTCGCGTGTGAATTGGTTGCTTTGACAACACCTATTTCATGTTCTCGAGTATGAATTGGTTCTTTGACAACACCTATTTCATGATAGTGCGTTTGAATTGGTTGCTTTGACAACACATATTTCATGTTCTCGCGTATGAATTGGTTCTTTGACAACACCTATTTCATGTTCTCGCTTTTCAATTGGCTGCTTCGACAATACTTATTTCATGTTCTCGCGTTTGAATTAGTTGTTATGACAACACCTTTTTCATGTTATCGCTTTTGAATTGGTTGCTTTGGTAACACCTATTTCATGTTTTCGCTTTTGTATTGGTTGCTTTGACAACACCTATTTTTATGTTTTCGCGTTTGAATTGGCTGCTCTGACAACACATATTTCATGTTTTCGCTTTTGAATTGACTGCTTTGACAACACCTATTTCATATTCTCGCTTTTGAATTGGTTGCTTTGACAACACATGTTGCATGTTCTCGCTTTTGAATTGGCTGCTTTGACAATACCTATTTAGTGTTCTTGCGTTTGAATGGGCTGCCTTGACAACACCTGTTTTATGTTTTCACTTCTCAATTGATTGCTTTGACAACACCTTTTTTTAATATTCTCGCTTTTGAACTGGTTGCTTCGACAACACTTAATTCATGTTCTCGCCTTTGAATTAGCTGCTGTGACAACACCTATTTCAGGGTCTTGTTTTTGAATTGGTTGCTTTGACAACACATATTTCATGTTCTCGCTTAGGAATTGGTTGCTTTGACAACACCTATTTTATGTTTTCGTCTATGAATTGGTCGCTGTAACTTCACCTGTTTTATGTTCTCGCTTTTGAATTGGTTGCTTTGACAGCTCCTATTTCATGTTTTCGCTTTTGAATTGGCAGCTTTGACAACTCCTATTTTTTGTTCTCGCTTATGAATTGGTTCCTTTGACAACCCCTATTTCATAGTCTCGCTTCTGGGGTGGTTGCTTTGACAACACCTATTGTATGATTTCGTTTTCAAATTGGCTGCTTTGACAACACCTATTTCATGTTCTCGCTTCTGAATTGGTTACTTTGACTACACTTATTTCATGTTCTCGCTTATGAATTGGTTGCTCCGACAAGACATATTTCATCTTCTCGCTTGTAAATTGGTTGCTTAGACAACACATATTTCATGGTCTCGCTTTTGAATTGGTTGCTTTGACAACACATGTTGCATGTTCTCGCTTCTGAATTGGTTGCTTTGATAACACTTATTTCATGTTTTCGCTTATGAATTGATTGCTCATACAACACCCATTTCATGTTCTCGCGTTTGAATTGGTGTCTTTGACAACACCTTTTTCATGTTCTCGCTTTTGAATTGGTTACTTTGACAACACCTATTTCATGTTCTCGCTTATGAATTGGTTGCTTCGACAACACATATTTCATGTTCTCGCTTGTAAATTGGTTGCCTTAACAACACATATTTCATGGTTTCGCTTGTGAATGGGTTTCTTTGACAACACATGTTGCATGTTCTCGCTTATGAATTGGTTGCTTTGATAACACCTATTTCATGTTCTCGCTTATGAATTTGATTGCTTTGACAACACATGTTTCATGTTTTCGCTTTTGAATTGGTTGCTTTGACAACACCTATTTCAAGTTCTCGCTTATGAACTGGTTGCTCTGACAACACCTGTTTCATGTTCTCACTTTGCATTGGCTGCTTTGACAACACCTATTCCAGGTTCTCGCTTATGAATTGGTTGCTTTGACAACACATACTTCATGTTTTTGCTTTTGAATTGGCTGCTTTGACAACACCTATTTTATATTCTCGCTTTTGAATTGGTTGCTTTGACAACACATGTTTCATGTTCTCGCTTTTGAATTGGCTGCTTCGACAATACCTATTTAGTGTTCTCGCGTTTGAATGGGCTGCTTTGACAACACCTATTTTATGTTCTCGCGCTTGAATTGGTTGCTTCGACATCACCTATGTCATGTTCTCGCGTTTGAATTGGTTAATTCGAAAACCCTTGTTGCAGGTTCACGCTTTTGAATTGGTGTCTTTGACAACACCTATTTCAGGGTCTTGTTTTTGAATTGGTTGCTCTGACAACACCTACTTCATGATCTCGCTAGTGAATTTGTGGCTTTGACAGCACTTATTTCATGTTCTCGCGTTTGAATTGGTTGCTTTGACAACACATATTTTATGTTTTCGCTTTTCAATTGATTGCTTTGACAACACCTTTTTTCATATTCTCGCTTTTGAATTGGTTGCTTCGACAACACCTATTTCATGTTCTCGCCTTTGAATTGGCTGCTCTGACAACACCTATTTCAAGGTCTTGTTTTTAAATTGGTTGCTTTGACAACACATATTTCATGTTCTCGCTTATGAATTGGTTGCTTTGACAACACTTATTTCATGTTTTCGCTCCTGAATTGGTCGCTTTAACTACATCTGTTTTATGTTCTCTCTTTTGAATTGGTTGCTTTGACAACACCTATTTCATGTTCTCGCTTTTGAATTGGTTGCTTTGACAACACCTGTTTTGTTTTCTCGTCTCTGAATTCGTTGCTTAGACAACTTCTATTCGCGTTTGAATGGGTGTCTTTGGCAACACCTTTTTCATGTTCTCGCTTATGAATTGGTTCCTTTGACAACACCAATTTCATAGTCTCGCTTTTGAATTGATTGCTTTGACAACACCTATTGCATGTTTTCGTTTTCGAATTGGCTGCTCTGACATCACCTCATTCATGTTCTCGCTTTTGAATTGGTTTCTTTGATAACACCTATTTCATGCTCTCGCTTATGAATTTGATTGCTTTGACAACACATGTTTCATGTTTTCGCTTTTGAATTGGTTACTTTGACAACACCTATTTCATGTTCTCGCTTATGAATTGGTTGCTTTGACAACACCTGTTTCAAGTTCTCGCTTCTGAATTGGTTGCTGTGACAACACCTATTTCATGTTCTCGCTTTTGAATTGGTTGCTTTGACAATACCCATTTCACGTTCTCGCTTTTGAGCTGGTTGCTTTGACAACACCTATACTATTTTTTCGCATTTCAAATTGGCTGTTTTGACAACACCTATTTCATGTTCTCGCTTTTGAATTGGTTGCTTTGACAACACCTGTTTTGTTTTCTTGTCTCTGAATTGGTTGCTTAGACAACTTCTATTCGCGTTTGAATGGGTGTCTTTGGCAACACCTTTTTCATGTTCTCGCTGTTGAATTGGTTTCTCTGACAACACCTATTTAATTTCCTCGCTTATGAATTGGTTGCTTTGACAACACCTGTTTCAAGTTCTCGCTTCTGAATTGGTTGCTCTGACAACACCTATTTCATGTTCTCGCTTTTGAATTGGTTGCTTTGACAATACCTATTTCATGTTCTCGCTTTTGAATTGGTTGCTTTGACAACACCTGTTTCATGTTCTCGCTTGTGAATTGGTTGCTTTGAAAACACCTATTTCATGTTCTCGCTCCTGAATGGGTTGCTTTGACAACACCTGTTTCATGTTCTCACTTTTGAATTGGTTGCTCTGACTGTGCAGCGATGCGCCTCTGTGCGAAGACTCAACGATCTTTTGATCGTGTAACGTCCAGCGATGTGTCCCTGTGCAGCGATGCTCCCCTTTGCAAAGACTCAACGTGCCGGTGATCTTGATAGGCACAGCAATGCGCCCCTGTGCTAAGACTCAACGTGCCGTTCATCGTGATACGCACAGCGATTTGCTCATGAGAAAGACTCAACGTGCTGTTAAGGGCAAAGAGTTAGAAACTGAAGGAGTAATCAATCCTTAATGAACTGTTCCAATCAATGAAATTAAATATGCAATAATAGTTTGTCAAGCTTTAATTCGTGGAAGCTCTACCGCAGCTGAACATTTTTTTTCAGCTTGTTCAGTTTGCGTATCAATTCACCGGATTAATTATAATTTTGCCGGTACTAATCACGATTCCCCAACATTGAGTGGAGTCAAAGCGTCAGAGGTCGATGAATATTTCAGTGTCAGCAAAGCCCCTAGTAACTTGAATGTGTCGATGTTTGCGCTGCGGTATTTACTGCTGTTTAAAGACCCGAATGCTGCGTCTGAATGTA
>SDVV010006331.1:0-18530 GCA_016164225.1 Gammarus roeselii
CTACTGATGTCTTCCCTGTTTTTTCACCGTAACCAGTCACTTCGCGGGATAGAAGTCAGCATTTATTGTATTATTTGTCTTCCACTGACGTCCATCCATTTTCCTCACAGCAGCGCCGTCACTGCGAGCGATGATAGTTGGCAATGATTGTACTATTTATTATATTATTGAGATATAGCAAGGCTAATTATTGTAGAGAGACACATCAAATTGGAGGAAGGCTTTGACATTTGTCGGCTCTACGTCGAGTGAAAACAGTGTCGAATACGAAAGTTTGCATACATTGCAGGAAGGGGGGGTAAAAGATTCGCTGATTGTCAGTGTAGTAACAAAATTATTGACCGGAAGAGTTTGGATTTTCCACCAAAGATCGTGAACATTTTCTAAACTCTTTCACATACCGAGCCATCTTCAGTATATGAAGAGTTTTACAGCTCATTACTCACCACTACTGGAATTGCCGAACGTTTATATTACAGAACTAGATGGAATCAAACATCATAAGCGCCCATAACAAAATAATGTTTTCAGATAGAAAATATGCGTAAGATAACCTGAGCCCTCGTGTAGAGAAATTAACATCCATGTTAAAGCTGATTTTCTTCTCATGTGAAAGGTTATTCCAGTCGACATCGATAGAGGTTTTGTAGATCGGCAAAAAACATGTTAGTGAATTTGAGGCAAAAGCTTTTACTTTCTGGAACTATGGAAGGTTTTCAACATTAGCACTGAAGCGAGTTGGGGAGAGAAGAATGCCCCCGCAAGGGAGGGGAGGGGAATGCGGGTCTGGGACCATAGATGGAATTGCGAAAAAAAGAAGTTCAGGACTCCTTTGTTAAAACTGCGCTGGCAGTGGAGTTGGATCCAACCGACTTGGACCTAATGTTATGTGCAATTAATTAATCAAACTTTTCATATAACTTAACGTAGTATATTTAAAAATAACTGCAAAATGAAACAAAGCGTTGAATGCTGGTCACGGCAATATAATATGCATTCGTGACTGCAATCTAATTTGAGCTACCCAGCAGTGCCACCTACTTTTCGGTTCCAATTTGAGCTATCCAGTAGTGCCACCTACTTTTCCGTTCCAATTTGAACTATCCAGTAGTGTTACCTACTTTTCGGTTCCAATTTAAGCTTCTTAGCAGTGCCACCTACTTTTCGGTTGCAATTTGATCTATCCAGTAATGCACATACTTTTCGATTCCAATTTGAGCTATCCAGTAGTGCCCCCTACTGTTCGGTTCCAAATCGACTAGCAGACTCAATCTAAATGCGGTATCATGAGCCTGTGCGTCCAGGAGCAGTTTAATTGTCTCTGCTCTTATAGCCTGAGATCCCCGCCGTCGTTAACCTGAAGACCCGGTCTGACGCTACAACGCTGGTAGAGGCATAAACTATGTGACAAGCAGCGAAACAAGTTAGACCAACCCATGCCGACCAAACTAAAGTTCATTTTTTCAGGTATTCGTTGTATAACCATATTTTGATTGTATGCCGGTACTCATATCTTGGCATTCAGGCAAACAGATTTATTTTAAACGATTTTTACCAAATTCAAGGGCCCGGATAAATGTAAGCAAACATGTTTTCTGACAATCTTATTACAGGCTACAGCGCGGGAGAAAAGGAAAAATACGCTTGAAGTTTCTATATTTAAAGAGAAATTGTAATCCGAAAAATGAAGAGCTATGAATATAGTAACAGAAATCACGATAGGAAATATTCGAATGAATATCCATTAAGAACGTTTAGTTGATTATTGAACAGGCAAATTACTAATTGGTTTCAGTAACTGAATGCGAAATTTGTTCGCTGACAAAACTCTTCTCTAATATGGATGCAGATGTTGTTGAATTCAAGACATTTTACCAAACGCGTAAGAAGCAAAACTGCATATATATATGGAGTGTCAGGAAGCAATGGCGAATTTACCCACCCAAAGCAATACAACGGTTTTATTAACCTTGGCTGACAAGCCTGCAAAAGTGATAGTAAACGATAAAAATTCCACATCGTCATATGCTATGCGTATGATTATGTGGCGGTGTGTTTCACCACCGCCACAAACACGTTCGCCAGAACTTCAGGCCAGGCCGCCATAAGAGGCCACGAGAGCGCTCCCGTAGAGGTGCCACCCTTACAATACTGAGCCCGCCACCCCTACATACTGAGCCCACCACCCCTACAATGCTGAGCAACACAGGCGCACACCCTATAAGGATCAATAAGTGAAAATGAATGTGATGCACATAAGACAGATCATTTAGAAACTCTTTCAAGAGTCTTGCATTCCCCGTGCAAAACAGAATCGCCCGACAGTGGCTGGAAGAAATAAACTCATCCGATGAAACCCATTGAAAATGTGTTCCCTGTTGTTTTTTTACTGCCTACACAACAACGGTATTTTTTCGAAATCAATTTTATTTATGACACAAGCTGGACACGTTTTATCTTCCTTGCCCCGACTAGACACGTCTATCATGCCTTCCCACAAATTTCAGGCGTCCAAGGTTGTCAGGGGGTAAGGACATATAACGCAAGACTTTTTTATCTAATATCGGATGAAAGAATTAACCTCCTCCTGTAACTCCTCAACAACTATTTCGTGAGACGTGAATCCTTTTTTTGTGTTCGTTTAATTGTGTTGTGTGTTTGAAACTCTATTAAAGTCCTTTGTGTGCGATTTTCAGCCAATTCTTCACTTCCTTGTTAAGAACGTCACTTATTACTAGTAATAGCATAGCAAAGCTCAGTCCTTGGGCCTCCTGACACCGTCCGACATCATTGGGAGACCTGGCCAGATATCAAGGGCAGCCTTCCATGGTCGGGAGGAAGTGCGATAACAAAAGATACACCATTTACTGCAGCTTAGATTTTCGAACGAACAATAATAGTAATCACAAATATGCAAGGCAATCTTTCTAATATTGCAGTCAGTTGGTGAAACGTAAACAAATGTTACGAAACTTGAATCCATGTTCAATTTTCATTAGGAATATTGGTTCAATTGCATCTCAAGTCTTGGCAAAGAGATGAACCATCCCTTAGAGGATCTACTGAAGTCTATCGAGCTTTCCATAATTTGTTATTTGTTCACTTTCCTAAACGGTAAGTGGCTTACAGCAGCTGAATGTGAGAATTGTGATAACAAATAAAAATGCACCCGTAAATCGAACAACACATTTTGTTATGGACCGGCAAGAGAATTCGCGTTTTGAGAATCGTGAAGGATCACAAAAAACATCAACATTTGGTTTTTGATTATCGGTTTTAAGGAATGGATTCCTATTGAATTGTTTCAAAACGGTATTGAACAGCTCATAATCGCTGGACTTTCCACAGAACCAATTTTCAAATGTTTCATCATAAATGACTTCAATTTAATTTATTGTGCACGTCCATGAATAGTTTCACCGTATAACAAGTGGTACAACAATCACATTAACAATACTACGAACCGGCCGACAATCGTGGGTCTGGCAATAAGAACCATGCGTAAGAAACGTGCGACAAATCAAGTCCTAGCTTTCCTTGGACTGTCCGACAACAGTGGATTATAGCGTTTTTTATTGAGTTGATAAATGAACTGCTCTTAAAGTAAATGCTGGGAATATTGCTAACGGGGTAACATTTTTCTCGTCTGTCTACAATTGGCTGACTTAAAAAACATGCATTTTAGTGGGTTTATTACTCGAAGTGAATGTAGCACGTGTAGGGATGAGTGTTTGACAATCGTGGGATCAAATCAAATGACGATTTATAATCAGAAGAACGGAATATTAACGATCGAACTTTTACCCCAAGTGACCGTAAGATGCGACATGTGGTGGCGGTACAATCTACGAACAAGATCGTGTTGTATAGTGTGAAGAGTTGAGATTCCCAAATGACTACTGCCAGTGTCTTAATGTGACATTTAAAAACTGAAAGCTGTAATAATTTGAGTACGTAGAACACCAAACTCTTGGTATGGACACTTTTAGAATCTGTTGAAACCGTTGAAAATTTTCCGGACGTAGATGTTGAATATTGTCCTGATGAATTTCAGCTCTTTCTCTTCTCTCTGATGACTTGAATTTCCAATCTTCAGATGTTGAAATTATAAACAAGCATCTGCCCCTGCTGGCTATACAACAGGCAGTGTTAATGCAGCTGATGCTACAAATCAAGCTAGAAAATAATAGCACTTTGCGGATGAATTATTTTTTTGGAAGAATATTTCAAAAACCGACCTGCAATAAGAATATCCTTGATCTAGTGTTTGTGCATTGTTAGTAAGTTAGTAAGTTTGTGGAAATCAATGAATACATGGTCAATAGCAAAAATAACATGACAAAAAGACAGGAAGTATTTATTTGCCTGTGCTTCCGAAATTCTCAAACTCAAAAACTAAAATTGGCCCTTTAATGTATGAATCCGGTCAACTGGTTGATGAAAACCAGGCAACGAGTGAACTTTGAGTGAACACTACCGTGGAGGATTGATTCTCCCAAAGGATACTCCGCCAAATCTTGAGTCATGCTCGAAAAATTCATTCCCTGGTCGCTACAACTTAACTTATTCATTTTTGAAATCACCTAAGATGATGATGGCGTTGGTTGAAACAGTGCACCCGGACCTGAATCGTGACTATTATATTGAGCAGATACAAGTCAGTATTGGCTATACTGCTACCAGCCACGCGGCAAAAAACATATGAACACATTTGATGTTTCACAGGTAGTGAAGCATGCTATCGTCTTCCCTCGTGAAGAAGTTTGCAGCCTCACAAGCATATTAGGTTATAGACCAATTTATTTGACATCACACATTATAAATGACATCGAATGAGTAATAAAAGGACGAATAGTTCATTTACATGGGAAAAATAATTGTCTCAACACTAAGCAGCATAGTCTCGGAAGTAGGAGGAGCATGCTTACCTAACAACTGGAACATTATGATGAGAGATCTGATTCATCATGGGAAGGGCTTGTCAATGGTAACTACGATGTATTGTTAAAAAACTGTATTACCCTGACGCAGCAAGAATCCCTGAACACCGAACCATAATTAGAGTGGCAGTGATCGGACGACTCTGTGGCAGTGGTAGCTTTTAGTGTGGTCCCACAAGGTACTGACTGTACTTGCCATCTGGTCTTCTTTATTATGGTCAATAATCCGGCCAAAATTGTCAACGACCATCAGTGTCCTACTTTGACTGTTATGATACCACAGTGTTGACATAGTGAGTGATCCAAAAGATCTGGAGAAAACTATCAAGTGGGCTATTGATAACCGCAAACGATATGACCAATCTAAATTTTTGTTACTTATATGTAGAAAACATGCAGTTTAAAAATTTTATTGTTCATATTACTCGAGTAATAACACAGCCATTGTTGCAGTAGGACCCCTGCTTAATGCAGAACAACGCAGAACAATGCTTCATTCGATGTTCAAGCTGCAAAGTGCCAGTGGTAGGAGACTATGATCCTGGGCCATGAGTACCGTCATATCAAGACAGAAAAGATTAATGGTGACTCATGCGGAAGTATTGCAAAAGACTAGCAGTTGTTCAGAGGAGTATCACTTTTAAAGTTACGGAGTATATGAAAGGAATTATCATAACAGATTGGAAGCCAGGAGGTTATATGCAATCTAAGCGTGAATGGGAAAATGTCTGGTCATCAGTAAAAAAGCAGGAAAGTTACATAATTAATATTAATGAAGAGATCGATGGGTAGGTGACACTGAAGAGTCAAGAAGGTATTTACAGAATGTGTCAATATACATTTCCATAACTGGCAGGTGGCACTCAGGTACTAACCAGGGTATTTAACAGTTCCATCTGCAAGACACCTTCATTTTTTAGTACAATACTTTTTGAAATACGAGAAGTTTAACGTGTGCCTCATTTTTAAACGACAGCAACCATCCTGATGTTCAAACGTTACTCAAATGAACTGCAGTCAGGCGCAATGTTGCAGCAACATGCAGTGGGTAACTGCCTTCAGGCGCAAAGTTGCAGCAACATGCAGTGGGTAGCTGCCGTCAGGCGCAATGTTGCAGCAACATGCCGTGGGTAACTGCCGTCAGGCGCAATGTTGCAGCAACATGCAGTGGGTAACTGCAGTCAGGCGCAATGTCGCAGCAACATGCAGTGGGTAACTGCCTTCAGGCGCAATGTTGCAGCAACATGAAGTGAGTAACTGCCTTCAGGCGCAATGTTGCAGCAACATGCAGTGGGTAACTGACATCAGGCGCAATGTTGCAGCAACATGCAGTGGGTATCTGCCTTCAGGCGCAATGTTGCAGCATGCAGTGGGTAACTGCCTTCAGGCGCAATGTTGCAGCAACATGAAGTGGGTAACTGCCTTCAGGCGCAAAGTTGCAGCAACATGCATTGGGTAACTGAAATCAGTCGCAACGTTTCAGCAACATGCAGTGGGTAACTGCCGACAGGCGCAATGTTGTAGCAACATGCAGTGGGTAACTGCCGTCAGATGCAATGTGGCAGCAACATGCAGTGGGTAACTGCCGTCAGGCGCAATGTTGCAGCAACATGCAGTGGGTAACTGACATCAGGCGCAATGTTGCAGCAACATGCAGTGGGTAACTGCCATCAGGCACAATGTTGCAGCAACATGCAGTGGGTAACTGCCGTCAGGCGCAATGTTGCAGCAACACACAGTGGGTAACTGCCGTCAGACGCAATGTGGCAGCAACATGCAGTGGGTAACTGTCGTCAGGCGCAATGTTGCAGCAACATGCAGTGGGTAACTGCCATCAGTCGCAATGTTGCAGCAACATGCAGTGGGTAACTGCCATCAGTCGCAATGTGGCAGCAACATGCAGTGGGTAACTGCCGTCAGGCGCAATGTTGCAGCAACATGCAGTGGGTAACTGGCGTCAGACGCAATGGGGCAGCAACATGCAGTGGGTAACTGTCGTCAGGCGCAATGTTGCAGCATCATGCAGTGGGTAACTGCCGGCAGGCGCAATGTTGCAGCAACATGCAGTGGGTAACTGCCATCAGGCGCAATGTTGCAGCAACATGCAGTGGGTAACTGCCGCCAGGCGCATTGTTGCAGCAACATGCAGTGGGTAGCTGCCGTCAGGCGCAATGTTGCAGCTACATGAAGTGGGTAGCTGCCGTCAGGCGCAATGTAGCAACAGCATGCAGTGGGTAACTGCCTTCAGGCGCAATGTTGCAGCAACATGCCGTGAGTAGCTGCCGTCAGGCGCAATGTTGCAACAACATGCATTGGGTAACTGCCGTCAGGCGCAATGTTGCAGCAACATGCAGCGGGTAACGATGCTGCTGCGCTGTGACCCGACCTAGAGTTATTAAACTTCACGTATCCAAGTATGTATTTGATTTCATCGTATCAAATGATATGTTTATTTATGAACATTGGTCTGAAATTCACGTCAACATTAACGTCAAGCGAGTATACCTCAACATCAGCGTCAAGAAAGTTTACTTCAACAATAAAGTCAAGCAAGTATACTTCAACATTAAAGTCAAGCCAGTATACTTCAACATCAACGTCAAGCAAGTATACTTCAACATCAGCGTCAAGCAGGTATCCTTCAACATTAAAGTCAAGCAAGTATACTTCAACATTAAAGTCAAGCAGGTATACTTCAACATTAAAGTCAAGCATGTATACTTCAACATTAACCTCAAGCAAGTATACTTCAACATTAAAGTCAAGCAGGTATACTTCAACATTAAAGTCAAGCAAGTATACTTCAACATTAACGTCAAGCAGGTATACTTCATCATTAACGTCAAGAAGGTATACCTCAACATTAACGTCAAACAGGTATCCTTCATCATTAACGTCAAGCAGGTATACTTCAAATTCAGAAAGACGGTCCAATTCATTTGACAAAAGATAATTCGGGAATGATTATTCTTTATCGTCCAAAACTAATTCATTTACGAAGTTTCGGTTCAATCTGACTGTGGTTTTGAATCAATGCAGCTTGTAATCAAATTCCGGAATAGGTTACATCATCAAAATATTTCGTGTGTAGGGACAAATTTAAATTTCATATTCTGATAATCTTACGTCATCAAGGAAAAATATTTGCCCCAGAGCCAGACACTGACAAGTAAATCCGATAGAGTGCTGCAAACTGTCGCAATATCATGTGGGTGTCAAGGTGGTGTGGGAGAGGGATGTTGGTGTATGGAAGTATCGTACAAGTCATGATTATAAAATGACAGATCAGGGTAATAATGTCGGAGAAATATCTTGATATTTTATTGAAACGAGCAGGGACCGCTGACGTATCGTTATTCCTCCATGAAATAAATTTGCAGTCGAGCACTTTGCAGACACAAAATACGTCATGCCCCCCTCGCCTCATAAGAGCCATTGATTTATTAGACTCGGAGTAAATGAAAAACATCAATTCAAAGTCAGTGCGGCGTAACCAAATAAGTAACCCTCAAAGCCTTACCGCAATTATCTATGCCATGGTCCACGAAGCGCTCGACAGTGTGCGGTTTTTGACCCTCACCCTCCTATTATAGTTCCTGTCCTCCAAGACTGTAGACGGCAAATTGAACGCTGGTTATTTTTCGTTGTTAAATCGTCATTCAATCATTAAAGTGAGCACATTTCCGCTTATTCCATATGAGCTTTTTTTTTCAATAATTTTAGAAGAATTAGTAGCTTATTCTATTGAGAATTTGTTAACTTGATTGCAATAAGGGATCTAGCAACGTAAATTGTGAATGTTTAAATGCATAGCGTATTCAATTGACAATTTGTTGATTTGATTGCATCAAGGTCTTTAGAAACCTAATTGATGGATATTTAAATTACGTTCAGCGTTTCGTGTGGATGCTGTTATCGATGTTAAAAAATATTAGTTGAAAAGGAGTAGTTTCTGGATAGATCATGTACAAAGTAATTTTGTTTTCCTATAAATAGAGGTAGAAATTTAATTTAAAATATGGCGCACTGGTTAAACGGAAATTGGTCACCCTTGTTCGTTGTATGAGGAAAGAACATCACATGTCAAAAGGTCACGAGAAAGGTTAGTATAGAGAACATTTATGAAATCCCAAAGTCAATTTTTATAGAGACTGATACAGATACAGACCTTAGGCCGAAATCCACCTGGAAAGGGGTGGCTGACGGCAAGGCGCGACACACACTCGCATATGCTCACACTCACACAACTCAGGCCTTCTGTGTTAAAGGGTCCGGCCGGAACACCCTGCAACACACTCTGGGTTACGAGTGCGGTCTGAGGATCCGTGTCGGCAGCCGGGCCCGACACTGTGACTGGTTAACCCCCGCCACGTCATTATGCCCCTCCCCACCCACACGAAAATCCCGTCAACGTGATGCCATGGGTAGGAAAGTGCATTAGAGCTGCGTTAAACATAAAGCAATCCCAATCACTCTCCACTCACGCCTGTTCATTGCACGCTCTCTCGCTGCCTCCACATTCAAGTCTCTCTATCCTAATGTCTGCTTCACACCATCCATCCACCCAAACTTTGGTCTACCTCTAGGCCTACGGCCACTCGCTTCCGCCATCATCGCCCTTCTCACCAATCTCCCTTCATCAATCCTCACCATGTGCACGAACCATCTCAGAACACGTGAATCCACTCTGCTCTCTAACTTCTTCACTATCCCCGTTCTAGCTCGCACCACGTCGTTATTGATCCTGTCCCTCAGCGCCACACCAGCCATGCTCCTCAAACTTTCTTCTCTCTTATGCTCTCACCCCCCAATCTCAGCCCCGTAAAGCCCAGTTGGGATTACTACTCCCTCATAAAGCCCCCTCTTGGCTTACATCCCCAACGTCCTACAGCTCATTACACTCTTCAGTGCACCCAACTTTTTACACACTTCCTTAACTCGTCACATCACTTCAGCTTCAAGTTCAGCCTTCGCCATATGAGAGCCCAGATACTTAAAACACTGAACTTCCTCCAACAACTCTCCATTTAGGACTACACTAATTCGACTCACACCGACAGCTCTCGAGCATCTCATTACTTTTCATTTACTTAAGTTCACTCGCGGCTTCCTCTTCTCACACCTTCAACCAAACTCAGATACTAGCAAACATAGTTTCCCCTCTGAATCTGCCGCCACCGCTGTCTCATCCACAAACAGCAACTGGCTCAACTGACAACTCCGCCCATGCGCTTACAACATATCTAAGCACAACCCAGCATACTCGCGTTCACCTCCCTGACCATTCCATCCATTTAAAGATTGAACAATCAGAGAGACATCTCGAAGCCATGTCTTAGACCCACTTTCACTGTGAACCAATCACTCACCTGGCTTCACACTCTAACACATGCTCGGCTGCCTACATAAAAATTCTGCACCGCTTTCAACAGATTTCCGCCCACTCCATACAAACGCAGCATCCTCCACTGCATTTCCCTGTCAATCCTGTCACATGCCTTTTCCAAGTCCTTGAAGGCCCACAACACATCTTTTTCCTTCTCAATGTACTTCTCACATCCCTGTCTCAGCGTAAAAATGTGATCGGCCCAGCCTCTACCACTACTTAACCCGCACTGTCCTTCTCTAATTGTACCATCCGTGCAGTCTCTAATCCTTTTAATCCGCACTGTCCCGTACACCTTACCGACCCCACATAACAAACTGATGCCTCTTGAGTTGCAGCAATAATTTGTATCTCCTTTGCCCTAATACAGTGGAACAATGCAAGCACTGAGCCACTTAATCGGTACCACACCCGCCACAAAATCCACGTTAAGTAGCCTCACCAACTATTCGACAATCGTTACTCCACTTTTTTTCAGGCACTCAGTAGCAACGCCATCCAAACCAGGGTTTTTCCTGCTTCCATCAACTTCACCGTTTCCTGCATCTTTTCCCTAGTAAGGTTCACCAAAAGTCTTTCTCCCAAAACTGGCATCCGAGCACCTCCACACACAGCAACAATGTCAGCCTCTCTGTCATCCTCGACAGTCAACAATTGACCAAAATACTCAGCCCACCTTTTCCGTACGTCCCCACTCTCCATCAACATCAGGCCACTTTCATCATTCATAACCTCCTCTTTACCGGTCACCCCCGTTCTCACCCTCTTTTTCTCTTTCCAGGACATTTTTTTGTTCTCCTCAAAATTCTGGCACAACCGTCTGCCCAATCTGACATCCGCGTCCATATTGGCTCTCCTCACCACCCGCTTCACTTCTTTTCTCTTCTCTTTATTGTTATCACAGGCTACTACCGACCTCGCCTGCAGGCACTTCTCAAACGCTCTACTTTTCTGCGCCACAGTCTGTGTGACCTCCTCGTTCCACCACTCGCAGCCTTTCCTTCTGCACCCGCGCACACGGCGTCAGTCCCTTTTGCGCTTCCGTGAGAGAAGTTGTGTGTGGGGTGCTCCAGGGTTTGGGCCGGGGATATACTGAAGATGTTTCCCCTCTCACATCAGGAATTCTAACATGAGGGAAAAAGAAACTACACCAACGGTGTATCTCATTACTGTACTAACGACGAATTATTTGTTTGAAAGCGACTCGATGAGTAATAAAGAGCTAACGACCACTGCTCTACACGCCTCATCTCGCCAAAACCAAGGAGGTTGGATAGATGGGGTCGGCTCAGCCGCTCGGAAGTGAAGCATGGCTGGACTGTCTGTCGGCTGGCTGAGAGCCAGTTGGCGGGGCAACCCAGCGCGCGGCAATGCATTGAAATGAACGGAGTGGGAAGACTTATCGCTATGATGACGTCTTTTTGCTGTGTCTTGGGCTGCTCTGAGCAGCGAACTAATTACACAGTAGTCCCTTTTCATAGGTTAGAACATTATAGACTGAAATATTGTGTTTCAGCATCGTTAGTAGCCTATATAGGTACAAAACAGCCCTGGACCCCCTACCTACGAAACAGACCTGGGAACCCTACCTACGAAAACGCCCTGGGAACCCTACCAACGAAAACGCCCTGGGAACCCTACCTACGAATACGCCCGGGGGATAGAAGAGGGGAGTCAGTCGCGCGAGATAGAGGATACAAAAACAACACTGGAGATAGGGACTACATATATGCTCTGTGAAGGAATTAGATACGCGATAATTGGGGGGAACAAGACGCTGATGTGAAGGAATAAGATATGCGATAATTAGGGGTACGAGACGCAAGTAAAGGAATTAGATAGTCAATAATTAGGCTGACCACAACACGGATGTGAAGGAATTAGATATAGGATGACTAGATCTTTGAACCTATTATCGAATGTAATTGTTATGAAGTATATTTTTTGTTAATGGATCTGACTCAACCGCTGTATTTCTCTGACATTATAGTTATATGTTAAGACAAATTGATCTTGTGGTCAAGTTAGTTACTGATGGTACATAGAGATACCAAGAACGCATGTTTTTTATGAGTCGGCCGATGTATTTGTTAGAATGTTTGTTATTTGTTAGTGTGTGTGACTTAGTCGCTGTATATCTCGGACATTGTAGTTATATGTTAAGACATTGATCATGTGGTCAAGTTAGTTACTGATGGTACATAGCGTTACCAAGAACGCAAGTTTTTTTGTGAGTCGGCCGATGCATTAGTTAGGATGTATGTTATTTGTTAGTGTGTCTGACTTAGTCGCTGTATATCTCGGGCTATATAGTTATATGTTAAGACAATTACTCTTGTGGTCAAGTGAGTTACTGATGTACATAAAGACTGTCCGGGACGGGTGGGGAGGAGGGGAGGGGTTGACCGGAGTCAGGCGGTGTCCAAAACGCAAGTAGAAGCGATTGCTATAGTTCAACCGCAAGTGGTAATTAGCTATGACAATTAGCGATTTTATCTCTGGATGTGCGGTCACACAAAGATTAGTTTTTCATACGGGAAAATTTCAGTTTCCTTACGGTATCTGGTTGCTTTCATTTACGATTGCTTCCGTACAGATTATATAGATGTACGTTATTAGGTCGTGTCGATGCTGTATATGATTGTTTTGGAATATTTCGCACGGTATGATGGCATGACATATATTACTATGTTTGTTATTGAATAACTCATTTGAATAGAAGCCATTGTTTATACATGATATTTTATATTGTACGATTGATATTATTGATTAAATCCACTCGCTTTGTCGCGTTTAATGTATATATTTTTCATAGATTCGTCAAGATCCAATGTTAAGGAACAAACTGTTGCAGATACATTCATGTAATTTTCAGAGGATTTTTTCTGTAGACAATAAAACAAGGTTTATTTATACATATATATATTAATGGATTTTAATACACATTTAGGTGAACAATTTTAAGGTATTGGCATAACATTCACGCATGTTCGAAAAACATATTACAGGTGGACAATCAATCATGGTCAATTATATATATTTATTTGATTCACATAGAATCATTTACATTGTTTTTTATGGGTTCCGTTACAGTTCTTTCCAATGCATATTTTTCAATGCCTATTTAGGTGGACAATGAGACAAGTTTATTATCATAAATTTATATATATTTTATATACATATGAGCATACAAGGATTATTTACATTTTTATGAACATTACGAGGATAAAACCTGTTGAGGTACACGTACTTTCATCATTAAGTCGACTACATACGCCAATGACGGTCTCACCCGGCTTGCGTCTCTTCCATGTTAAATCTATTTCTTCATCGATTTCATTAGTCAAGGCAGATCGCTCCCTCTTTTTAGTGACGGTAGGTTTATTTTCAATGGATTTTTTGGGAATGTCCGGGTGGCCATAGGCAAGAGTTGTGCAAGCGTCGAGATAGTAGCGCTTTTTCTCAAATTTACTGAGGCAGTTTTTGTTAGTGCGTACAATTTGGAGTGGGCATGCTTGCGCACAAATGTTGTGTATTATCTCATAGTGTATGTGTGTTTTCTGGTTATGAATATCTCTGTATTGTTCATGTTTGATTTTGGCTTGTGTCTGGTAATTGACACCTTTAGCAGCCGATTTTGTTGCGTCGGATTTAAGCAACATGCTGTAACATTCTTTTTTTGGGTTGTAAGCAGATGATTTCACACGGGTAGTCGTCAGCTGTTTCGCTTTTCAATAGTTCTAGCTGTACTTTCTTGGATTCATCGAACAAGGAGGGATTTTTGGAATAGTTGGAGAAGTCCATGTATTCAGCCAGGGGTGCTTGGCGCATTTCCGCTTCAATGTCGGCCACCCCTTTGAACTGGATCAGCAACGAGTCAGTGTCCGAGTAGATGGGCGAGACGCCGTCACCGTAGCGTGACTTCAGTGTGTCATAGAAAAAGTTGTAGACTTTTGCTTGTATTTTTTTCAAGCACGAAGAATCCAACTTGGAGTGGATGAACCATTCGGATATTTTTTTTGCTTGTGGATCATGATGACTGTTTCGGGGCCGATGGCGTAGCAGTTTTTTAGGAGCGGGTTGGCAGCGTGTAAATGTATACTTTAACGTTTAAAAGACGATTTACTGGATGGAGGGGTCCTAGAGCATTTACGGTTTGGCTACCCTTCACCTGATGAGATATATATCTTCTATAGCTTAGGTACCTGTGTACAACTTCAATTAGCTTAATATCTATCACATTTTCAACGTGGGGCATGAGGCGTTCTAGTACATTTTCAATGCTAGTTCATTCGAGTTAAATTTAGGATATTGTATATATATATATATATATATACGAAAACATAACTTTTTCACACCGAAATTTCGACGTGAGCATCTCGGCGAAACATAAGTAATAACTTCGACCTCCCTATCTTGTGTTATCTTGATCCTTGGTACCAGTGCCACTCTGTGGGTTCTTTATCAATGATGTTTATTCATTCCTCACCTGAAGCTATCGACTCGTCCTATCGGTGTAGGATTTATCATCTGGGTATGTTTTGTTTTTGCTCTGATCTATTGGTGTTCTAGACTAACGCCCTTAGTACACATTTTAGATAAACGTCGACCTTTGGGAGACGTGTATGCAACACTTGCAATCCTATCCTTGTAACCAAAACTTTGTATTTAGTCTTCATCGAGCTTTTTATGGACGCTAATTTTCTAATTACTTCTACATGTTTATGACATCGAATCGTTTCAGGTTTCTCCTTGTTATTGCCCACATTACCGTTACTTATATATCCAGCAGATTTCCGAAGTCTACATAATTCTCCTATCATTCAAACGTTTAAGACATGATGTCATGTTTCATTACCAATAATTTTGAAACAAAATCAGATATGCATTTGATTTTATTATGCAATATTTCACTTCTTATACTTGTCACCCGTTCATTACCCCATTTGATATTACGGTTTCCTTCAACATTTGTAGGTTTTTCTTCACATGACATATCCTCGATATCACTGTTACTGATATCCATTCCACTGAAAGTTTCCCACGTGTTCCTCTTATTTTCATAAATTTCAATTTCGGCTAAGGCTTGGGTATACTCCCCCCATTGCACCTAATCTTCATACATTCCACGTCTGGTTGATACCGGCACCGCAATTTCTTTACTGCCCGCACCCTGTTGAGCGTCGTCTATATCATTATTTTTGACACACAAGTCCGGTTTATTATGTTCTATCAATGCGCCCATTGCATCCTTAGAGGTTATATTTCCCCATTCATTTTTAAGATTAGCATATTCATGATGATGGTGTCCTTTGAGATGGTGCCAAAACCCGAATGTGGGCTTGATTTGCAGAGTTTTACCTCTGCATTGCAAATAACACATACCCCCGTGTTCTCCTTTCTGTTAAAATACTTCCATACCAAGCTGGGTGACATCTTTCTTCCCCGAAAGTGGACCGCTATCTGAAGGAGTACAGATATGAGTCCAATTGTATATATACTTTGCTTACATGCATATATACAGGGTCGTCAGCGTCACTGTGTCGATACACGTGTCGACACATGTGTCGACACAATGCATATATACAGGGTCATCAGCGTCACTGTGTCGACACACGTGTCGACACATGTGTCGACACAATGCATATATACAGGGTCGTTAGCGTCACAGTGTCGACACATGTGTCGACGCCAGGTAGGCATTTACATACATTTTGTTCAAAAGGGTTACCATACACTGCCAGTTATATTAATACCTACCCACCTAACCTCACCCATAGATCAACATCCTTGCTGTTGATACAAGATATTTTATGTGCATCAGCTTTATGGTATGTTTTGTTAAAAGAAGTAATCATCCTATCCTAACCTAACCTAACTTATGTACGGTTTTTCAGTCGTTGTTTTTTACAATGCATAACAAATATCTCCACTTGTCGCTACATTTTGTTCCATCCTATGCAGCTTTGATAACTTACACCTAATTATTTCTACTGCGCAATCAATCTCGACTCCTATTTGTTACCAGAAAGGTCAGTTTTTTTCAATCTTAGATGGATTGAATGTTACAAGTAATTCATATTTGTTTCCATCATCATACAAACGGGCTCTTCATCTCATACAAGATCTACTACATTTTTTCGTCAATATCTCCTGACACTTCATCCTTTGACGACTTGCATAGTTGATTTTCCAAACTCTTCACGATGACAGCGTTTCAAATGTCTGCACTCGTTACTCGTGGATTTATTTTTATTCAATTTTATTTCTTTCTGGCAAAGTTTACAGACCCCCATCACCCCATTTCTTTCGAACAATCGAGGACTCAAGCTATAACCCATCCTTCCACAACAGAAACCCGATATTGACTGAGTTTATTCTCATCGGACTCTGATTTATATCTCACCACTCTGTCACACATATACAGCATTTACCCCGAGATAGGTGCATGAGTACCGTTGCACCCCTTGAAATATATTCTCCTACCGACTTCAACAACGTCGAAGCAGCCTCCAACCAACGCAATGTATGCAATTTCATCGCTTAGCCTTTGAGTTCTAGGATATTATAAACAATTGATTTAGGAATTTACATACTTTTATCAGTATTATTTACAGATCTTGCTGACATCATCAATGACTTCTAACTCGTTTTTTCGATTGCAGAATGGCTTGTACAGCCACCCATACCCAGCATCACGATGTTTAAGTTTCTTCTCAAAATCAATCATTTAATCCATCATATTTTTGTTCCGAATACCGAAGGCTGATCCGTGCCCGTGAGTCCCCAAATGTAATCCTTCTTCTTCAACTTTAATTATTCGAAGCTTCTCAAATTCAATGTCATTCTGTTTTTCATCAATGAGGAGTTCTTTCATATGTTCCAGGTTTTCTTTGGTTCTTTGGTCAATACCCTAAAATTGTTCACCTTAATGTGAATTTAAATCCATTAATATATATGTATAAATAAACCTTGTTTCATTGTCTACAGAAAAATTCATCTAAAAAATTACGTGAACGTATCTGCAACTGTTTGTTTCTTAACATTGGATCTTGACGAATCTATGAAAAATATGTACATTAAATGCGGTAAAGCGAGTGGATTTAATCAATAATATCAATCGTACAATATATAATATCATGTATATACAATGACTCCTCTTCAAATGAGTCATTCAATAACAAACATAGTAATATATATCATGCCATCCTACTGTGCGAAGTATTCCAAAACAATCATATACAGCATCGACAAGACCTAATAACGTACATCTATATAATCCGTACGTAAGCAATCGTAAATGAAAGCAACCAGATACCGTAAGGAAACTGAAATTTTCCCGTATGGAAAACTAATCTTTGTGTGACCGCACATGCAGAGATAAAATCGCTAATTGTCATGCTAATTACCACCTGCGGTTGAACTATAGCCACCGCTTCTACTTGCGTTTTGGACACCGCCTGACTCCGGTCAACCCCTCCCCTCCACCCCACCCGTCCCGGGCAGTCTTTATGTACCATCAGTAACTCACTTGGCCACAAGAGTAATTGTCTTAACATCTAACTATATTGCCCGAGACATACAGCGACTAAGTCAGACACACTAACAAATAACATACATCCTAACAAATACATCGGCCGACTCACAAAAAAACTTGCGTTCTTGGTAACGCTATGTACCATCAGTAACTAACTTTACCACATGATCAATGTCTTAACATATAACTACAATGTCCGAGATATACAGCGACTAAGTCAGACACACTAACAAATAACATTAATCCTAACAAATACATCGGCCGACACACAAAAAACATGCGTTCTTGGTATCTCTACGTACCATCAGTAACTAACTTGACCACAAGATCCATTTGTCTTAACATATAACTATAATTTGATTTGATTTGATTTGATCCTCATTTCCACCAGAGCCTCAACGCGAGTCATAATAGGCTCCCCCGTAGGGCTCGACGATCATTGATTAAAGCAGGCTCACACGCCTAAGTGTGCGAGGAACAAATAAAACAACGCTTTCAACGTTAGAAAAAAGTGAAAGTTTTAGCAATAACAGACGCACGCTGGTGCGCAAAAGAAAAAACACTTACTCGAAACGGACCTCCGCTTCCAATCTTTTAAAACATTAAGTGTGATATGTACGCACCCTAGTACGTACAGGTAGCATCAAGATTAGTACAACGTCAGTGG
>SDVV010006332.1:0-18529 GCA_016164225.1 Gammarus roeselii
ATATATGTGTGTGTATAAATATAACTGTTTAAACTAAAATACGATTTGCAAAAATGCTTGGACAACGTCTCGAATCCATCGCTATGGCATGAGTCGTTTCCTTCCCCTGGTATCGTAAGCTTCCAGTCCTTAAACCCACGCCCATCCAACCTTGTTAACCTTATGCAAATCTGAGGAATAGATCAGTTTCGTCGTCGCGGTGCCGGCAAAAAAAAATTGTTCGATATGTTATACAAATATGAGACGGCGCTTGGATGCTTTTCGGGGTACAATACTTGGTCGTCTATCATTGATAGTGCCTCGACTACAATTCAACAATCAGGGGGCGTTTGCTTCGAATCATTTGCGGATATTCCTCGCGGAGTTCCGAGCACCCGGGTGTAAGGTTTCGTATGAAGTTATTATCCATCTTCAATTATCCCGCCGTGCGACTGATCAGGTCAACATTGTACCCTTACTTTTTAAGCAATATTCTATCGGCAGGCATCCCCACTGAGCTGAAATGTTTTCTAATTGAAAAGTTATCTGTACGAGGTGTTTCTTCATTCTCCCGCCATTTGTGTTCCGTGTTTTTCAAGTCAATAAAGTTTAGGACACCGTTGAGCGGCATCTCCTTGTAACCAAATAAATCATTCCTGCTGTACTATATCTCTTGTTTCGACTTGTAAGGTAACTGTTGATATCAAAAATAACCTAGCAAACCTTCAGTTTTGATCGTTTTGTGTGTTAATCGTTGTTAGACTGCAAACTTGCTTTAGCCATTTTACCGAATATGGGCAGAGGCAACCAGAGTGAACAACGCTGTTAGCCTAATTGCCTAAGCTGTTTCTAAGGCTCAGATGACTTGAAAGAAAGTCGTTCCTCCAGAATCGTTTTCTTCCATTCAGCTTGAATTAGAAAGCAGGAAAAAATATCTTGTTGTGTTACAAACGCCTCGTGTTGGGATTCTCTTGCGACCATGGCTGGTAGGCTAGATAGCAGTGAAATTTGGAAACGTTCCTCAAATGTTTCAAATTGGGCTGTTAGCTGAATGTTCATTAATTGGGTTTTTCCAACAATATTTATTTCAAAATTGCAAGATTTACCAGAGTAACGTGAAGTTCACCACAGCTAGTGAGGGTAGAAAATTATGTTCATGGAGGTTGTTTTGTGGAACAAAATACACCGAAAATCAATAAATATAAGCTACCTTAAATTTGATTTGCTTAGTTCATAATTTCACATTTTCAGTTTATCAACGACGACCAAGACTGAAGATATTTCATTACGATCTCGTAGTTGATCTTTTGGTTTAACGATCATCCGTTTACTGCATGGCTAACAAGTGTATAAGATTATTTTTTCAGAACCGCCCGTAAAAATTGAGATATAAATGTAAACTGTTCTATAATCATGGTACGGTCATAAAATGGCGTATAATTATCATACAATTGCATGTCCAATTCTCTTTAGAGTCATTTGTGATGTGTAGGAAAGCGGATGATATTGACAGCCTTCCACACACGCTTCGTTAAACCTTACCGGTTCATTAAAACTATCGGTGCTGGGCCTAAACGAAAGTTGAGGAGTACAATTTGATCCTGACGGTTCAGATAATTGTGACGTATTTGACATCTCCACGCGATTGATTTATAAAACGCTGCTCTAATACTGTACCATGGCATCCGATAATATTTTTTCGCGGCTCAATAGATTTGATTTCGCAAAGTGACATTCCTCACCATGATATTATTACAAGCAAATATCCTTGGCCGGTTGTCGGTTCTGTTCAGTAATGCCTTCGTGTTTCTAACCAACCACTAACATTAGAAAGAAATAGGGATTGTTTCTAAGATACAGTTTTTCCTTTCTACCGATTTTGAATTTTATTTACATTTGCAGAGGGAGCAATACCCAACAAAAGGTTTTACAAAGAGTCAGCGAACTGGTTGTGTCAACAACGAATTTCAACTTTTAGCTGCAAACATTTCAGAGAATGTGCTCAAACCGTTGGATTAATTCTCGTTCTGAACCCAAAACGTTAATTTCATCACGAATATACATTTCCTTCTGGAATAGCAACAACTCCAATGAATAATGTAACATGGAGGGCGCACTTCAGTGGAATTGATATTAGCTGTGTCCCTGTTAGGGCCTGATGCAATGATGGTTGAACATGGAAGACTGGGTTGGGTATTGGGGATACATTCGAGATGATTGGCATGTTCGAGTTACAGTTGGACAAGGGGCTGGAGCTAGAGGCTTGGTGATATATTGCAAATAGCAGCTGGGGATATACAGATAAACAAATAACAAAGGCTACTCCGTGTTTACATGATTCGTCGTTTGGTGCCTAACGGATTCAATTGATTGTATTAATTTGGTTCCTTTTGCATCTACTGATCAAAAATTGATGAATCAATCGTTTATTTGAAATAAAGTGGACGAGTGCTTGGTTCTAAATGGTTAGATGAATTTACGATACTCCGCTACAAAGTTAAGGGAATTTACAGGCGGTCCAAATATGTTGACGGGTAACAGTTTAGCCAAGCCGCTGCTAATATAATTACTGGCAATTAGAGCAGCTGCCAAGATTGGGGACGAAGATGGACAACAGCTAGTCAAGAACAATAGCAAATGTAGGGACCTGCAATAGGTGCGGCAAATGTGATTAGTAGTGACGAGGCAGAGCAGAGTAAGCACGTAACATTACGCACAGCAGCAGACAGCTAAGCTGTTTCTCAGTTAAACGGAGCCTCGGTCAAGCTAAATCGATACGCAGCAGATCAGCAGCGAAGTTACATAGAGCAATGAAACAGAGCAGCAGCCTAGCTAATTAGCAGTGATGCTGAGGAGCAGCCAAGCTATGCCGTGGCAGAGCTGATCTGTTTGCAGCAACGAAGGCAATCCAGTCAGGAACAAAGAAGAGTATCAGTCATGATTATAAACAATGAAACAGAGCAATGAATTAACGTAGCAGAGCAGATAAGATAAGGAGAGAAAAACAGAAACGCGGTCTTTCTTTCCATTAGACCGGTCACCGAGCAGCGCCGAACGTCGTGGCGGTGCAATGTATCACTGTTGGAAAATGATTAATTAATTACAGGGAATAAACATAACTATCCGTCATAACCTCAATTTGAAACATGTATGTATGATATTTTCGGCCATCATCATCAGTATGCCGTATTATAAAATATTGTACCGGTTGCTTTGTGAATCGGTTGAATCAACACATCTCAGTAATATTGCTAATTTGAATAATCCGTTAATGGATTTGCGTCGTTAAAATCACAAATGAGTCATCTTTTTTTTTGCAAGGAGCAGTAATCTGATGTATACCATCATAAATTCACAAAAATACACATTAAACTATATTTTCCCGTTATATGAAGAAGAATATTATCTGTAGGGCACAAATGATGATCGCATTCGATACATCAAATAACATGGCACTAGGTAGTCTCATGTCCTACGATTTCAAAAGATAAACGCGTGGCTAACGTCGTGATTTATATAATATTTAAATTCACCCTCCTGAAAAGGACAAGGTCTGTTACAATCTTTTGAATTTTGACTCACTGGGTGAGATAATTAATATATTCACAGAGCAAAACATTACCTATATGTGTTCGCACTTCCAGGAAATGGTTATGGTTAAGGCAAATAAATTGAATAAGTACTGTAAATGAATGTTTTTTATTGTAATAGGTGTAATAGCAGCTGATGTATAGGGCCATTGTCTTCTTCATCCGCTTGACTGAACGATAGGAGCCATTACGGAGCAGCGGATATAATTGTACGAGTATTGACCCTCATGAAGGTGTCGAACCTTCAACCTAATATCTACCCCTGAGATGGTGTTCCAACATTAACCAAATACCAATGTTAATTAAATAAAATAATTTAGGACGGATTTTTATGATACAAAATCAACGTCACGCAATAACTTCATTTCGCTTTGCTATCCTCAAGAAAACCCCAGGCCAAATACTGCAGCTGTTTCTTGCTCCAGGAGTAAAATTACATTTTTTTATTTTGCCGATCAATCCCATTCCCTAACGCCTGATGGAGTCCGTCATTGGACTGATTCCAAATATGGTTTCGCAATATTTTTTCAATTTGTAGATATGCATTTCACTATTCTCAAAAAAATGTGTTCCCATTTTCTGAGTCCGCGTACAATCCTAGTCCTTTTTGTTCCAGGCAAGTGAAAATACATTCTAGAAAATATATTACCCTCATCATAATCTCCCACCCTTTCAAGTTGGATAATTTATGGCATTATGTATCATGTTGCGGGGCTCGTTCCAATTTCAGACATAGCCATACATTGCCATAAATGGCCAGCGTCTCGTTACCGTTGTTCCAAACTGTCAAACGTTTCAATTCGTTCATGATCCGAAAGACTTCGCTCATAAAATCGTTTTCCCACATTTTGTCAACGTTGATAATGTCTTATAGAAAAACTCATGGACAATATTTTTTGGTTTCTAGGACTATTCGAATTGTATGCCTTGAACGAAAAAAAAATCCACAGATAGACCAAGATATGGTTCAGTGTGCCTAGTAATATCGGTGCATGAACAAGAGGTCGGCACAGAAATGCCAAATAATTGCTACATCGTCCTGAATGGAATCACTAATCCGTGTTGACGAATAACTTTATTATATAAACCAAAGGTCCTCTTAAGATATTGTGTAAGCTCAGAAGGATACGTATTATTAATCGTAAGAAACAGGAACACTCCCGGTGACCGCTTGACTAGCTTATGACAGAGTGATTAGTTTCAGATGGTCATCCATGTGGTGTTATTTCACTATGTTCATTGCAACTTCCAGTCTTCTAAACAATTGTAGTTTACTAGCGTAACTAAAAAAGAGCATACACTGCTGAATCTCATATATTGGTGAGATGTCCGCGAGGAGGAAGTTAGATGTGTTTGCGATGAGTGAGATTCAGTTGTATGGTAAGACGAATGTGAGTTTGGAGTGGTTAGTGGAAGAAAGCCAGGCATGGATGAAGGTTGGGCATGAGAAGGTGTGGTGATGTTATTGAGTGAACGACTGGCTGGTAGCATTACTGAATGAAAAAAGATGTCCTCAAGATTGATGTGGTTGAAAGGGAAGTTTCAACCCCGTGGAAAAATTGGCATAGAATGTAGAAAAATTGGCATTCGTGCGTGTGGACGGACCTGGTAACGTTGGAGTGACTAGGAGAGGGAGCATTTTTGGATTGACCTGAGCGAGCGTATTGAGAGTTTCGGAAGTCAACTCACTGTGGTCGTGCTGGGTGACCTTATTGCGAGAATTGGAGATGCAATAGTGAATAATGTGATAGGGAGGTATGACGTTCCTGGTAGGAATGACAGTGAAGGAAACCGTACATGTTTGTGCATGGAGCAGGAGCTGGTCATCGAAGACAGCCTATTCAAGAAGCGAGATATCCTCAAGTACACATGGGTAAGGATGGCCCATGGTGCAGTGGTGGAGAGAGCGCTGATAGATTTTTTGCGGATTTCGAGGAGAGTGATGGGGAGGCTGTTGGATGTGCGGGTGTTGAAAGGGGATTATGGAGGAGTGTCTGACCATCTGCTGATGGAAGGAAGATTAAGAGTGGGGCATAGGTGGACTGGGAACCAAACAGTGGGAGGAGGATGAGAGGTAGTGAAAGTGAGCGACATAAATGTGAATACAGAGCTGAGGAGTTCCAGCAGGCGTTGAGGGAGGGATATGACCACGTGAGAATGCAGGACCTGCAAGATGTGGAGAAAGAATGTGAGACGTTCAGAGATGCCTTGTTGAGATGTTCGAAAACTGAGTGTGGTTTGTGCCGTGTTGGCGGGTGCAGACGGAAGGGCTGCTAGTGGTTGAACGAGCAGGAAAAGAAGAGCTTTTGAGGAGTGGTTGCAAGCGAGGTCGGTTGTTTCCTAGGACAACCATAATGAGAGGAAGAAGGAGGTAAAGCGAGTGGTGAGGAGAGCCAGAAGAGACGTTAAAGCTAGGTGGGGCAGAGGGTTGTGACTGAATTATGAGGATAAAAAAAAACATGTTACGGGAAGATGTTAAGAGGGTGAGAAAGGGAGAGACCAGAAAGAAGGAGGCCGCAAAAGATGGAAACGGTAAGTCGTTGACGGAAACTGATGGTGTCCGGAAAAATGGTCCGATTATTTTGATAAATTGTTGAATGTCGAGGATGACAGATAGGCTTACATTGCTGCTGTGGGTAGTGGTGCGCGGATGCCATTTTTTGGAGAAAAACTTGTTGCGGACATTACTAGGGAAGAGGTGCAGGAGGCGGTGGAGGTGATGAAAGCAGAAGAAGCCCCTGGTTTGGATAGCGTTGCGACTGAGTGCAAGCAATAATGTTGAATAACGAATGTCGAAAGGTAGGTGAGGCTACTAAACATTTGTGCTTTTGGCGGTCGTGGCACCGATTGGGTGGCGCAGTGTCTGCATTGTCCCGCTGTATAAGGGCAAAGGAAATACTAATGAATGTTGCAACTCATGAGGAATCAGTTTGCCATTTGAAGTCAAGAAGTTGTATGGAAGGGTGCGGGTCAATAGGATTTTAGAATGTATGGATAGCGCGGTTGGAGAGCACCAGTGTGGTTTTAGGAGTGGTAGAGGGTTTGTTTATCAGATTTTTGCAGTGAGACAGGTCTGTGAAAAGTACCATGTGAAGGGAAATGATGTGTTCTGGGCCTTCATGGATTTGGAAAAGGCATACGACAGGATTGACAGGGAAGCGCTTTGGAGGGGGTTGCATTTGGATGGAGTGGGCGGAAATCTGTTGAGAGCAGTGCGGATTGTCTATGTTGGCAGCCGAGCATATGCCAGAGTGGGAAGTGGTGGGAGTGATTGGTTCACAGTAAAAGCGTGATATCTCCCTGGCTGTTCAATCTCCACGTGAATGGAGTGGTCAGGAAGGTGAACGCGAGTGTGCTGGGTCGTGGTTTAAAGCTGTTGGAAGCAAATGGGTGGAGTTGGCTTTTGTGCCAGTTGCTGTTTGCGGATGATACGGTGCCGGTGGCAGATTCAGAGGGGAAGCTATGTTGACTAGTGTCTGAGTTTGGTAAAGAGTGTGATAGGAAGAAGCTTCGATTGAAGATGGGTAAGAGTAAAGCAATGAGAAGTTCGAGGACTGTTGATGCGAGCAGAATTAGTATTCTCCTTGATGGAGAGTCGTTAAAAGAAGTTCAGTGGCTTAAGTATCTTGTCTATCATGTTGAGAAGACTGAACAAGTGAAAACTGAGGTTAAGTCGCAGGTGAAGGAGGGGTGTAAAGTGCTGAGTGCACTGAAGAGTGTGATGAGCTGCAGGACGTTGGGGATGGACGCAAAGAGAGGATTATATGAGGGTGTCGCTGTCCCAACTGTGCTACACGGAGCTGAGCCAAGGGCGGTGACAGCAGAGGAGAGAAGAAGGTTGAATGTTTTCGAGCTGTAATGTTTGAGGAGCATTGCTGGAGGGTCTCTGAGGGACAGGCTCACTAACGACGTGGTTCGAATCAGAACGGGGATAGTGAAGAAGTTGGAGGACAGAGGGGATTCGTGTGTTCTGAGATGGTTCGGACGCATGGTATGGATGGATGAAAGGAGATTGGTAAAAAGGGTGATAAAGGCGGAGGCGAGTAGCCGTAGCCCTAGAGGTAGACCGAAGTTCTGGTCGATAGACTGTATGAAGCAGGCGTTAGGAAGGAGAGACTTGAATGTGGAGGTAGCGAGAGAGCGTACAATGAATAGGCGTGATCGGAGATTGGTTGTGAAGTAATAGTTTTCGGCGCTGCCCTGATGTGTTTTCCCGCCCTTGACGTCTCCCTGAGTAACGGGATGGCTGTGATGGGGGGGGGGCGGTCTCCATGACGCTGCGCGGGTAAACTAGTTACGCTGCCGGGCCCTGCTGCTGACGCCGACCTCTGATCGCACGCTAGCCAGAAATTTAGGACACCCATGGAGGGATGAATTGCTCTACCAGGTTCGACTTCCCAGTGAGTTGGTATTTGATTGCTTCACTTCCTATGTGCTTCTGAAATGCGGATGCGCCACGCCAGAATCTAATTGAAGAGACTATTAAATTGAACGCACGGCAGAGAGAGCTTTATCAGGACAGCTGTGACAGCTAATTGATCTATTTAATTGATCGAACGGTGGGGGAGGGCTTCAGCAGGGTTACTGTGACAGCTAATTAATCTCTTTCATTGGACGAACGTGGGAGGGGAGCTTCAGCAGGGTAGCTCTGTCAGCTAATTGATCAATTACATCAAACGAATGGTGGAGGAGAGCTTCAGCAGGGTAGCTGTGACAGCAAATTAATCAATTACTTTGAACGAACGGTGGGAGAGAGCTTCAGCAGGGTAGCTGTGACAGCTAATTGATGTTATACATTGAACGAACTGGGGGGGGGGGGAAATTCAGCAGAGAAGCTGTGACAATAAACTCATCTATTACATTAAACAAACAGTAGGGGAGAGCTTCAGCAGGGTAGCTGTGACTGGTGATTCATATGTGTTAGGAATATCAGCAGAGTGAAGGCGAAAATTTCCTCCTCTCGATGTGCTCTTCATACACACCTATATTCTTTACCGAGCACATTATTACTACTTAAAACCTGTTATGTTATTTTTTCTCGTTTTCATGTGTATGCTGTGCAGTAATTAATTGAAGGATAAATTTCTTTACAATCTTATAATATAAAAATAGGGGAACATTATAATATATTACAAGAGTCTAGTTGCTCATTTCAACTTTCAGATTTTTAATTAAATAATAGTATGAAAGATGGTTACTTTTACATCGAAAGCCCTTTCTATAGTAAATACAAACAGTGACTTGACTCATGTTTGAATGACACCAATCAAAAATAATATTTGGAAAATAGGGGTCGGGTATTGAACCTCGATCCTCTTTTAAAGATTATTTGAAAACGTTCGTATCGGTGGTCGACTTGCAGATCATCACAGTTTAGTAATAGACGAGATATTTTCGGAAAGGACTGATTTTAATATAAATTGGAAGTGTCGTGGACGATGTAGATTTTTCATAAAAAGATTTTGTCGTGCGGTTCGACGAACCACACATGCTCGACGTACGGAAATGTCGATTAGAACTGATGTTCTGAATTACGTCATTTGAAAACTGATGAACTTTCCTGTGACTATTTATGCATGTCATAATCCATGTCATGCTTGTTATTGTACCAAAACAAACAGAAAAAAAAACTTAATCCTCGTGTTCACTCAGTGTATTTAGCGATCAATAATACTTGGATAATACTAAATCGTATTTTAAAAGAAGTTTCGCATAAAACATTAATATTGATTATTGAAACACAGACGGTGCGAGTCTTCCGATTAATATATAAAATGAGATATTAATCGTAATTTGCACCAACAATATAGTTCAATTTAGTAAGGTGTTCTATTTATCCTGGAAGATATGGCCGAAATCTCGTAAAATAGTTTGAAGAAAAACCAGCAATTTTGCTCGCGTGCCTGCCAAGACTCAGGAATACATAATACTTCATACAAAGTGGGAAGTGTTTTCTCATGTAAATTCGTGAAGCTACACTTAAGAGTTGCTGAACATTTATGATATGATCCTGCTGCGAAAAGGAGCAGAATTCGGAGATTTACTTTTTTGTGTAGGTCGTGACCTACATAGCACATGGAGCAATGTGTATTTGCATTAACATTTGCAATGACCCAAATATTGCCATTCTATTTCAAAAATGTTGTTTCGGTCATAAAAAAATGAATGTAGATAATCATCAATGAATTAAATCGACCTGTATTTGCTTGTTGTGTGTGGTGTGTGAATTTGGCATTATAGAGCTGATCGCGAGGATACGTACAGGTGGTGGTCGATGTGGTGCGTGGTATTATGAGGATACGTGTTGGTACAGGTGGTGGTAGATGTGGGGCGTGGTATTACGAAGATACGTGATGGTACAGGTGGTGGTAGATGTGGTGCGTGTTATTATGAGGATACGTGTTGGTACAGGTGGTGGTAGATGTGGTGCGTGGTATTATGAGGATACGTGTTGGTACAGGTGGTGGTAGATGTGGTGCGTGGTATAACGAAGATACGTGAGGGTAGAGGTGGTGGTAGATGTTATGCGTGGTATTACGAAGATACGCGATGATACAGGTGATGGTAGATGTGGGACCGTGGATTATGAGCAACGATGACCCAGTGCAGGAAAAAACATATGTATTCCGCGTTCGCTGATATGGAGAAAGCGTACAAGATATGCCGTCGTTACGATATTGAATGCACGCGGACATTTTACACTCATCTTAGCCTATGCTTAATATGATATAATTATTTAAGCGCCTAATCTATCACGGGTTCCTTCTGCGTGCATATCTTACGTAAGCACTTCATCTTTTTAAACCGACCCATTTCCCAATGACGGGTTTAATTATACATTAGTACGTCTGTCATGCTAAATGAGGAACGGTGTGTGCGAAGACATAAGGGTCCAATACGCTGATCATCAAACAACAATATTTAAACTAATACATTCCTCATAAGGGGACGAAACCCATGCTCAAGTACACCCTCGCACCAACGCGCACCGCACTATGAGCCGCATCGGCTCTAAGCCTCCGCGCCTGCATTTACTCCAGAACCAGCTTCCGCGCCTGCACCTACTTCAGAACCAGCCTCCGCGCCTGCACTTATTCCAGAAGCAGCCTCCGCGCCTGCACCTACTTCAGAACCAGCCTCCGCGCCTGCACTTATTCCAGAAGCAGCCTCCGCGCCTGCACTTACTTTAGAAGTAGCCTCCGCGCCTGCACTTACTCCAGAAGCAGCCTCCGCGCCTGCACTCACTCCAGAAGCAGCCTCCGCGCCTGCACTTACTCCAGAAGCAGCCTCCGCGCCTGCACTCATTCCAGAAGTAGCCTCCGCGCTGTTGCACACAAAGTGAGATTTGCATGCATTTTTATTTATCAATTACGGGGATTGCAGAACTTCGACAAGTTTGGCGGGGAGAGTGACTGAACGTGCTCAGAGAAGTTTGAAAATAAATACATACGTGGAATATTTATAGGTTAAAGGGGAGCACTGTTCTCATATATGCTGGTCCTGCAAATCGAATTATGCCATTGTTCATAGGCGAAAAATATTATATCTTTTCTCTTTGAGTTTTCATTGCAGAACGATGCGTTTCAAAGCATAATAATGATCAAACTAGGATTGCCAATTTAATTTTAATTATGTCTAAACCCTATGTTGATGTCACGGTCTCAAACGTTGATAAAAAGAATTAAAAAAAAACGAGTGGCTTTTTTATGAGAGAATTCGATCATTCAGAGACGCAGGCTTGTGGAGCTTTGGCAGGTAAGAATCGCTAGTATTTGTACGTAGACTGTACGTCACACTGAGAAGCCGACATCAAAGAAAATAGTTACACCAGGCACTGTTGTTCAGAACAAGTTGTCTCAACTTTCCCCTTCTTTGAGACTCAAATGAATATAGGGAAACAAATATTGTCACAACGCACTTATTTTACGATCAGTTGTTTCAATTCAAATGAACCTCTATAAGTGAACGAGTTTAATGTGAATTAATTCCTTGGCCATGGAGGCCGCACACGAATTTCAAATTCAATAACAAACAAGGGTTTGGTGTGGATATTTGTGATGTTTCTAATAACAAAAAAAAATAAACTAAGGAGTTAATATTCAATCATGTGGGATAACAATGATCTATATTTGCCATTATGTTGTCAATTTCTTATCCTACTCTGTTGACAGTTGTGAGTCATTTTATTCACATCGGAAAGTTTTCCTCTCCAATTTTAAAAATATCAATTACAAGCATAAACATCCGGGTTTCCTAATAATACCATTGGTTTGTTGGAGCTCAATTCATGGTAGGCTTTAAAACTACGGAAATATTAGATGCAGTTATCACACACACGAAACACACGCCTAATTACGTTATTTGCGAGGCTTGGACTAAGCTCATTTCAGCTAGGTCTCTTTTCTTCCTCGATTTCCGTTCAATTCTCTACTTTCACTGTATAACGAGTTCAGCTGATGACTGTTAAACATGTTTGACACTGCATTTTTATCAATACAAAAATTGATTGTCTGGTTAGTATAAGAAATTATTCCTCTGTTTCCATTTTTCGATCCAATACGAATCATTGAAAATAATTATTATGTGGGCCTCGTGATTTTGACTGCCGTCTTATTCATCTAGACTAATGTTATAAATGATTCTGTAACAATTTTTAGCTCAATTTGTGTGCAGAGCTCAATAGTATATTATATGGGTTCCCATCTGCGCTGCTACCACAAGCCGAACGGGAATTCATAAATTGTACATTATTTTTACCGCACCGTTATCATTATGATTGAACAGTTGAGAGGGGGTTCCCGCCATCCTCACTGAGGAATTTGTCATAACATCACACTGCTGTCTTCAGCCTGATAGAATACATATACTCAAGAAAAGCGATCTGCTCTGATGCAATATTTTACCGTGAATTTTCTCTGCAATCTTTGATGATGTTGAAACATAATCGATGCCATGCAGTTATGCCTCTATACTGCGAGGTTCTCTTCCATCATTTATGTTGTCGAGACTGTATCGATGCAATGCACTCATGTGTCGTGACAGGATAATAAACGTTCATGATGACGGAGTCCTATTTGAGGGATTTATTTTAATATTTTAATTTTCCCTCATCTTCTACTCTGTAGCAACTTCCCACGGCGAATCATGAAACCAGAAAGTTTTCAATCGACAATGAGGCTCTCAAGAGGCAAATAACTTGCCACTTGTCATGGCTTAAAGGACTGTTAGATATTAGACTTGACTCCAGTGGAGCTGTGGGCAGTGACAATCCATTTCTTGATTATTTTTTTATAATATGATTATTGTCAGACATTGAAAGAAGTTTGTTGCTGACTCCATGTGGAGTTTTTTTATCAAATAAAATGCTAACATCAAAATATTATGATGGTTATGTTCTGATTTAAAAGGTATTTATATGAACTAAATGATAACTAAAAAGTCTCTACATATCAACACAATATAGTAACTAATTAGTCTCTAAATTGCAACACAATATAGTGTTTCTATTATGAACGCCCGTTCTAATGTTGGCGCCTTACGATAATATCCTGTTCCTTTGCATTGTCGTTATTTCGATTACAGGTTCTCGTCGATATTTAAAACACCTGATTTATTGCGCCGGCATGCCGTAATAAACGCTCATGTGAGTTAGTACCAGGGACTACCGTTCCCTCTAGTAAAATGGTTATCGTTCATGACGTGGAAACTGCGAATAAAAGTATTAATAGTGATATATAACATTTAAAAAATATTCCTCTGGAAATATACCTGTGAAATCATTTATAGCACCTTCGCAAACAAATGGAACGTCCCAACGACCTCGAATAATATCGTATGAAACTCTGTCCCTTGACGTCCCAGGTAGGGACAACGAATGTAATAACAAACTATATTTGTATTCCTCTAGCATGTTCCAGTTCCATTTCTTTAGCTTTGGTTTGAACTCAGACAGAAAGGAAACATTTCTTGTTGCCCGACAACGACGCTGGGAAGCCCACAAACTCGATTAAGAGCGAACACTAAAATCCAGAATGGATATTTACTGTCCTCTTGGCTGCGAGCTCTGAACCAAAGGTGGGATTCCAGGAAACACGCGAGACGAAACGCACTTATCGCTTTATCAAAGAACAAAAATTTCAACTACGAATTTTGAAATGCATTGCTTCGGATTTCTTTGTCGTTGTTTATAACCTGTTTAAATAGTTTTGCAGGGCATGTGTTTTTTTCCAAAATTGTACTGGTCTGTCCACTAATAATAGCGCAATTGGCTGCAGAATGCGTGATACATGATACACGCTAATTATTTTGGTTGTCGTTGAGTTCAACTTACATGACGAATGACAATTTCTTCCCAACAAGTCGGCAGAAACTACCTTGAATTACTAATACATTATTAGGACTGTGAGAGCCAAATGCAGTCTGTTATTCAAAGGACGCTTCTGCGAATGGATTGCCATAACATTTTCATTCGGGTTAGGTTAGGTTATGGATTTTTTAAATCAAACAAAAATTAATCGATTGTCGATAAATGATACCCATATTTCAATGACATTTGTTGTTGTATCCCTACAAATAATGAAGCATTATGGTCATTAGCGAATCTTGTTGTGTTGAATACCCCTTTAATGAGATAATCTAGCTCGAGAAACATAATAGAATGGCAGCGATTGAGTGAAAATAATGATAATATATCACTTCCATTCGCCCGTTACAAATTCTCCAATCATCACGTCACTGGTTATGTTCGATTTTCGAAAGGGGGTGGTCACTGCAATGTTTACATGTTTTCCGATATGTGTGTCAGGCTGTTAAGGGATTTTCCCTTCATGGAGGCACATTTGTGGGGAACAATAAATCAAGTTGCTGTTAATGGGAAGGGCTTTTTCTTCCAACTTTAGTTCTAAATCGTCTGGGGCACTTTACTTGTTTCATTGCTCAATATATCTGACATAATTACACAGATAGGCAGGGGGAACTGATGTATCGGATATAAGTTTTCAAAGTTGTAGATATCCTTATTTCCATTATAAATATTATCTATAAGGAAACAGCATTTCCGGTGATTCAAAAGTTGGGTCTGAAATTAGTTATTTTTCGACATGTAAATGCAAAATTCATACCAACAAAATGACATTAGATTCGCAGTGGATTACGTTTAAATCGATGCAAATAGTGAAATAGTCCGTTGTAATGAAATTGCAGTATGTAGTTAATTCATACAATTGGGTTTTGAATATATTAGGAAAACAAATGGTGGCGTATGAGCTGTAGTTGTGATCAAAAAAATCATATAAATTTCACCTTAGAATACTGTTCCGAAATGAAGCAAGTCAACTGTGCAAAAAGTCTATAGTTTTTTATTCATCTTATCTTAAATGAGAGAGGTAATTCTCGTCCGCGTGTACTATCAGTACATACGGAGTGGTTATAATTTTAGTTATTTGAAAGGATTGCATCTTTCCTGAAACCTTCCGTATAGCTTTCAAGGAAGCCGATCACATGAAAATTTCAATGGAATACCGGCATACATGAATGAAAGGGGTCATGATTTGTTTAAGGAGATTTAATAATATTGTGCAGGTAAGCAAAATTTGTGTAGCGTATATTTTATAGTTTAACTGTTTAATCTGTGGAACGTCTCTTCATTTTAATATTAGTTCCACGTTCCCCTAATATATTCAGATTCGAGTAGCTCAGATGATTGGTGTTTAGGTTGATCGTATCAAATTCACTATTGTCAAAGCTCGATCAATCTAATATGATATCTGTGGCATAAGCTACCACGTATTGAAAGAAATTCAGAGAACATGTGCATGCATGAGTTTCCCTACAACAAGAAAATTAATGTGGTGGACACAGCAGATTATCATTTTATTTAGAGTCATATAATCGACCTTTTTACTAAAATTCAGAATCATGTACAGCAAAGGAATGCAGAATTTGATTTGTTAGATATTTATCAGAATGCATGTTAAGGAAAACCTAGTGATTCACATTTCAGTATACCTTTGAGTTTATAAAGAGACTTGTTAAGGGGATAAAGCAGCCATCAAAACTACCTTGCATGTTAACAATGACGAACAAGAAGGTTTTCACTCAAGCGTATGCCGTTCATTAACATAATTTGTTGATGTTTGTGCAATTAGCTGCATCTTGAGCCCATCCAGAGCACGCTGACTTCTGACTACTTCTCGACAGAACTGGGTCAGCTGGTTTTGCCTATGCCAGCCTGGAATCGCCACGTGGTCGTTTGTGTTTCCATCGTAGGACCTGGAGCTTCCAAACTTAAGGTGGAATTCTTCTTCTTCCTTTCGGTCAACGAACATCACCAGAAAGAACGAAACTGAATAGGAGCAATGTTAGACATCTACCTGCCCTTCTGTGTTGTGAGCCCATTGTATGTGGGTGAATGTTAGTCTAGGAGACGTCTCTGATAGACTGGCTGACAGGTGGTTATGTGCTTTACCTCTGTAAGATTGAGCTTTAGTATACACATATTCATGTGACAGAGGGACATATAGTGTATCCAGGCACATAATATATATCCAGACACTAACTCAAGTTATGAATATATGTCGCGTATTTCATTCTAACTTTGTCATGTATCCATGTATGTTTCTTTAATTCGTAATTTGAATATTTTAGTAGGAATGCCCTGTCAAACTTGTTGCTCTGAAATCATTATTGTACTATCGAGTGCTTCAATAAATACTATTATTATTGTTTTATTATTATTATTATTATAATTATTATTTATATTATTATTATTATTATTATTATTTTTATTATTATCATTATTGTCATTAGTATTATTATTTTTATTATTATTTTTACTCAAGAGAAGTGGTCTGTTTTCCTTGGAAGACGAGTGTCTCGAAATGTTTACCCGTCGAAAGGACTAAACCGTCTTAACGATGATGATGCCACTTCCATCGGAAGCCTTGTGTTAGGTTTTCTATCATCTTCGCCTTGTTGAGAAGCTCCTACAAAAATCTGGAACAAGATAGCTGGAGGCAAGATTAGGAGTAGCCCTAGGGGATGATTCAATTACGCATATTTTATTCCCGCTGCCTACTGGGCGTCTAACGATTTTCCATTTCATCATTAGGCGATGGTGATTTTTTTTCCGTTGGGTGCGCTAGGGGCAACGGTAAGGTAGGAGAGATTGTGTAACGAAGGATGTGGTGTATTTCGGCAGAGTTGGTCAACACACATTGTATAAAAGTGAATCCATGCTTTGTATATGTATGGAGTGTGATGAACAACACTGGATGTAAGTAGGCAACAAATGAAGGCTATCGATGAGGCTCGTGTGGTGGACTATCGACCATGTATTGAGAAAAAGCGGTCAGCTCATGAAAATCTCCTCAACGATTATTCGGGTCGATGGGGAGGCTGCAGAAAACTTGACGTTAAATGTGCACATGAGATTGTCAATTGGGTAGTATAGCTTTTAAAATATCAACTAGCTAGACAAAAAGCTCACCTACTGAAACTGCTTAAATTAACGTATGCATTTTGAGGTCCAGTAAAAATAATAGTGATATTTTTTGAACCACCAATGTGAAAATATAGCTAATATTAATAAACTGCCCAATAGTAAGATATTGAAATACTAATTCATAATACATTTTGAAATAAGGCCGGATAGAGTTTCATAAATACATGATTTGACCGGCCTTTGTTAATAACAAACTCGGGTGAAAAATAAAGTATGTCCAGGCTTACCGTCATAAATATAATTCTCACGTTACTTTCACCATCAATATATTATATTAATTGTAATGTCAGAATTGTAGGTAAACACATATTAATCACATATTCAAACTCTGTCTGACCTATTAAGAAGATAGTATTAAATCCTCGATTTTGAACAAGTTCCAATGCAACTATTGAGATGAAAATGCCGATAGTACTTTTTTTGCGAGGCATGGCAGAGGGCAATGCGGGATTAGCTTGAATTAGTCATCTCCTACCGTGGTGGTCTGTTGGACACATGGGTTATACTATTAGAATAGGTTACAGTTTAGTTGTCGTGGTCTCCGCGTACCTGCGTCGTGTAGCGGAATGAATAATTGACGCGCCTCGTAATCTCTGACCTTTTTTTTTCTACCGTTCCCTGTTCAACTTTGTTACATTTTATAAAATAAAAAACAATGAGGGAATTTTTTTTTCAATCGCTTCCAATATTTTGAGCCGACGTTTTGGCATGACCTCTTTAACTCAATGAAATATTGGCAGCCCAAATATGTTGTCAGATCCCATCAACGAGAGCTGCCCGGGACCGATGATATATTCACGTTTGTTTAAAGTGCATACTCTGCCATTGTCAGAGCTTGAAAGGTCAACATAAGTGATTTTATTAGATTTTGAACTTAAGGCAGTTCCCATACGGAATCGATAAAATAATTGATCTTAGGAAATTATCCGCACAGCAAGAAGTAAGTGGAGACTGGTATTGGTGATGCTGTCAGTAGTTGATATTCAAACTATGTTTTATAACTCTACATTGATCATAGATAAAAACTGGGCAGAGAACCTCATTAAACAGTAATGAAGGAGACTGAACCCTTATGTGAATAGAAATAATAATCGTATAAAAGTTTAAACCACTCATTTTTGAATGCGTGAATGACTTGCTAGGAAAAAAAAAAAAATGGGCTTGCAGCTTTTTTCGTCGATTCCTATGCATTATCTTCATCGTGGTATTCAACGAATGCATGTAGAGCGTTATGAGATATGTCGAACGTCAAGTTGTTGAACATCAACTTAAATAACACAATTCTACGCTCCCAGCCCAACGTTACTGAGATTTTCTGTGATTTGGTCACGTGCACGACTGCCCTATTCGTAATGATTTTCAGACCAGTTTAACTGATCGTCGATCCATTCATATCGACGAATATTTTCCTGGGCTGCGATTTCTCGTTTATATATAAATATATCTATACAAATATATA